>VDFB02355047.1:0-32149 GCA_007258455.2 Sequoia sempervirens
TCATCAATTCTTCAGCAAATGTAGGACTCCAACTTCCATTTTTTTATTTCTTTATTTTTCTGAATCAACAAAAATAAATGTGTTTTCTATGAAAGAAAATTCTTCTAGGCTTTTAGAAATTTTTTGGGTTGCAAACAAATGGAAGAAATTTAACTGGGTTTCTAAAAATGTTCAGTGTTTTTACAATTTGGCTATGGAAAAATTTATTGCCTCTCTGAAATAGATGAGCTTATATGTTTACAAATGTATATATATATAATATATATATACATATATATGTATATATACAAACACATATCTGTGGGTATATATATATATGTATATGTATATATTATACATATATATATATATATATTTATAATCACATAATATTCCCAGTTTTTGTAGTACTTTGTTCTGGGTGATTAATGCATATATATAGATATAAGTACACAGTAGTGCACGTATATATAAATATAAATATATATATATAAAGTTATTTATTTATTTTATATGAGTTATTGCTTTGGTCGGGCCGTATTTTATTCGGTAGCGTTGGGATGTTAATCTGCATGCTAGGTGGGGCTCGGCCTTGGCCGTACCCCTACCTAGCCTTATGTGGTTGGCTACGCGACAGTCAAGAGACTTCCACAATAGTCCATCAGACTGCTGTAAGCATAGTCCTTTGGACTGTTGTGAGCAGTCCCTTGGACTGAGTGCGGCCGCGACCTGTTAGTGGCTACATTTTCTTTAAATAAAATTTATTTTATTTTGTTTTGTTTTGTTTATATATATATATATGTCTTGGCTATGATTAAGTTTTCTTTTCTAGATTTATGATAGGATAAAATATTATAACCTGAATGTGAATATATATATGTTTTATTCGTATATATATGTATAATTATATTATGTATATATATATAAATAAGATATAAATATATAGATATAAAGTTATCTTTTTTGAAGTTATTATTATTTGAAATTATTCTTGGAAATTGCAAAATCATTATGTTTGATTTCAAAATTATTTCATCAAAAATAGATTTTGGGTTATATCATTTAATTGTGAGCGGAATAAAGCAAATTGTGTTTTTTTTTAGAATTATTTTGTAATATCCATGTGTGGATACTGTCATGTTAACTTGCATTGTGGAAACTGGTAAAATTAATTAATTTATTTTCCTTATTGTTATATTATTGTTTTGGCTTTTCGATGTGGGAACCTAGTTGATTTCAAGAACCCGTTTTTGGATGTTGTGAACCTTAGGCTTCCAGAGGCTTGATTTTATTGTTGGTCGATAATCCTTGTTTTATGTGCTCTTTATGTGGCAAGATATTGGTATATTTTTGTGAAAGGGTTGTATGAGATTTTGTTGAGACTTTGTTGTGTGCCTTTTAGCAAGATGGGTAATGCCTCGTATGTCATCTGTTGAGATTCAATGCCTTGTTCTTTATGGTACAACCCTTGCTTTTGATATTATTTTGGGGTCTCCAGGGAGAGTGGATCTTCGTGGGGGCCAACGCCTCAAAAGGAGGAAGGGCTTAGGATAACCCACGTAAGAGTTAGATTAACAAGTGATAACCTAATAATAGAACTTAGGGGATGGATAGTAACAACATATTAAGATAATCTTGGATACCTCGTCTATCCATTAGCGCTATCACAGACTAATGGTAGACTGAGAAGGTCGTAGTTGGAAAATTTGTTACCTTGTCCTCAGGAGAGGTTAACGGCTCCACATGAGTCACCCTATGGGGCCGGTGCCTCAAGTAGGAGGAAGGGCCAGGATAACCATAGATGTGGGTCGATGCCTCATGTTGGAGGAAGCGCCAGGATAACCCATGTAGGCTATGCGATGACACTCTCCACTAGTTTCCCTTATGCTTTGCTTTCTTGGTTACCTCTGAAAGTGTGTTATGATTGTTGTTTTGGATTTACTTTGCAAGTAGTTAATGGTTATTGCTTTGGTTTATTTATGATGTGTTTTATGGCTTTGTATTTATTATGATTGAATCTTGGTTGTTGTCGTTTATGATCTATGTAATCCTTTGTTGTTGCTATTGGAGTTTTTATTACTATGATATTCCTTATTGGAGTTAGTCTTGTGGCATTCTTGGTTGTGGTCACTTCCTTGTCACCTTTGAGCACGGGGGGTGGGTTTTTCTAAAACCCACGTGGTCGAGTGGAACATGCTCTACCCCTGTTGGGTTCCCCATCAATGTTCATTCTTCACAGTATCTTTCAGATGAAACTTGTATCAAATATTCATCTTGTATCGCTGACATTCTTTGTATTATGTATTTATCCCACATGTATGGGAGGTTTTATTGTATCTCATATATTGTGAACATGTAATGTAATAAAAGATGATGTATTGTAAATGCACCCTTGTAACCATTCATAATTTATGAGATTTATTATGGTTTGTATCTTGTAATGTATTTATACTTATGCTTATGGATATATGTATGCTATCTTTTGTAAATGGTTATTGTAATATTTATGATGGATGTAAAGATTAGTTAAGTTTTTAGCTTTATATGTAATCTTTTGTTATGAATTTGTTTTATGCAATGTGACTGTTACCTATTTTTCACTACGAGCTCAAATAGGTAGAGCTGAATCCAATTCATCATTGATAGGTACAAAATTTTTCAAGTTTTGCTGCTAAAGTATTCTTTGTTCATCATAAAGATTAGATTACATCTGAATTACAGTTTTATTGTGCAAGAATTTGAAATAGAAAATTGGAAATTTGCATAATAATGTTTTTTATTCATTTTGTAAAAACACTGAAATCTCGCACAAGCTGTGAGAGTAACTGAATTTGATTATGATAATCAAATGATGAATACAAAATTTAATGAAAGCTACACTACTGAAGATAACGTAAACACAAAGAAGAGAAGCAATTCATCATTTCCTGTGATGATGAATCACTTTCGCTTGATGTCTTCAATTGTCACGTCTCCAAGTTGCATCCTCGTTTTCACGCTCCATGATCCTTCAAGTTTGTAAAAAGATGATGGTAGAGATGTACTCTAAGCAATGATGAATTACATTCCAATTTATGCCTATGCTACCAACAGGAATGTAATTTACATTCAATCAGGCATTCACCAGATGATTGAGTTACAAAGGCTGATAATCAAGGAACATGAAACTCAATGGAAGCTTTCAACTTCGATTATTTTTGCTAACTTATTTGTTTCAATGTGCAGGAATAGGTTCATCATGTTCGTGATCATCTTATCAGATATGTGGAGTAAAACGGGCTCCCACAAGGGTTGAGCCCAACATATCATAAGGTTTTCTCTCATTCAACATTCATAGATGAGAGTTATTAAAGCATCAAATAAATAGTCATCATCTAGGACTGTCATCAAGCAGTCTAATAGCATGGTAGAACAAATTGAGAAATTATTTTTTTCTCATCATTCAAAGGAACAATTAAAGAAATATATTAAGAGAGCATTGATTGCATTTATCATCTCTTGTTTCAGCTCTGCCTTTCATTTATATTCACATTTTGATGAGGCATTGAGCCCCTTTATATTGAAGGGAAAGCAGTGCATTCAACAATTCAATTGTTTCTTACAACTCCAAATTACATACATAGTTCATCCTGAGATTTAGGAGGATAGTTAACGTGATAATAGGACAACATTATTGCATCTTAAGATCAAGAGACGGAACAGAGTAATTTGCAACAACATCATTATGTAGACAACTAGTCAAAGTATGAAGGACAAATAGATAGTTGAGTTTTTCATCAACGAAATAAGAACATCATTACTACATCATACACTCAAGCACTTAGCAGACCTTTAGAATAGATTTTTGTGCTTAATGGATAGTCTCTATAAGCATGTTCAAAAAAGGATAGTGATGCCAAGAATGCACTCTGGTATGAAGGATGATGATTGTGACAAATCACAACAATATGAGGATAAGGAATAAGCATGAGAACCTTTCATGACAACCTCTAACACTCACTGTCCTTACAGTCTAACCAAGATCTTTCAATATCATAAAAGTCAATAAGGAGCATTCATCATAATAGCCAAAGTCATAGGTCGTGAACAATGGTTTTCAAAGCAATAACAGTCCTATTCAAGCATGAAAGAGACCAAGGATACATAAACCAGCAAGAAAGAGCAATAATCTCCTATCAATTTTAATGCATAATGCTGATACACATTCAATAGAAGTATAATGTGATAGCATACCTTTCCAGATCAAAACACATACAGCTATAGGGAGGTCGCATTATATCTACAGGAGAGGCAGTCACAAACTTAGATGCAACAGGTATGGGTCAACCATAAGAATAATAACCGCTTATGAAGACAAAATAATACCCAAAATGTAAGATGCAAATACAATGGGGTTTCAAAACCCAGAAGATGGAAATGTGTCCAGAATGCTGTGAAGGCTGCGGCTGGTAAGAGTACAAAAGACGCTCAAAATAGTGGAAGTGATATGCCAAAATACCAAAGGAAAGATTCAATTTTCATTATCTCTAGAAATGGACAAGAAAGGAAAAGAGGGTACCCACATTTTTTGGGAAAGCAATAGAAACATAAAATCTGCTTTTTAAATACTCATATAAGCTTCAAAAATGTTTTCAATTTCCGTGCCAGAGTGATGAAACATCGATACAATATGGAGAAAAACATTTTTTGAAGCTTCTTATTAATTCTGAAATAAAGTATATGCAAAAAACGTAGATGGGTTTTCATTTTTCTGTAGAAATGAAGCAAACTTCTCAGGAAAAGAGATACATAATCAGACTTACCATACTCCAGGCATCTTGAATCTGGTAAAAAATGGCACTTAACACAAAGATTTCCAGCTCAATGGTGGCTAGGGTTTGGAGACTGTCAAACCCGTGAAATACTTCAAAGAAACACTTCATATTTTGGCCATTCATGATACAACAACATAAATGCACACAAAAGGCGAAAACACATCAGAAGTGAATGCTACAGCCGCAACTTAAAGTTCAAAAATGTCAATAATATCTCCAGATTGTGGCCGAAAACAGTTTACTCACTGAAAATCTTCATGAAAATTCCAGAAAATAGCAAGGTATGGTGGAATTTCGTTGTCCAAGTCGGGCATCAAACCCTACACCTTGGCGGCAATAGCTTGTTGATAAGGTTGCAAAGTAAGAAGTGAAAGTGAGGTTTAGGGGTCGATGTTTGTTTTTGACTTGCCCTAATCTCATGATGGGCATTTTTGACCATATATTTTCAATCAAAATTATTTTGATTAATCTTCTCTATGGCCATGACTTTAAAGTCAATGTGCCTAATGATGTGCTCAATTAGTATACAAAGAGAATGGTGAGATGTGTTAAGTATATGCATGGAGTGGAGTAATAAGGGGTAGATTTTTGAGCTTGACTTTGAAATATTAAATTCTGCATGATTTTGATAAGTTTGACTCTCAATTAAATATTAAAGGTAATGATTGTTATTACTTTAATATTTGGAGAAGAGAAGAGAAGTTATTATCAATTGAAAAAATATTAAAATAATTACTTGATAATTATTTTTAATATTTAATTAAATAGTTATCTTCTCCAAAATCATGCGAGGGTATAAGTAAAGATAAACTAAAAATCAAGACATGCAGTTTGAGATAATGAGTTTGAGTTTTGACTTTCAGTTAGGGTGAAGTGAACTCTTCAGTAGTTTTCTTTTTATGCCACATTTTGAGGAGCTTTTCAGAGGGTTTTGAAATAGTTTACACTCAGATTTGCAAAAACTTATGACTTGACGTAAGTTGTACATGGATCAGAGGTAGTTTGGCCACTTGTTCTTGCAGATATCATCAGTTGTGAGACTTCCTTTCATGCATTTTCATGTTTACTCATGGGAGAATTTTATGAGGTGATTTTTTGCATGCTTGACTCACTGTTATGGATTTCTAGTTCAGCTTGAGTTGTGGTTCAGTTACACACATTGTGACTGTGAGTTTGAGACTCAGTTCACTCATTTTTGCATGAGTTTGAGCTCTTCTTTTGGAGATATTTTGTTTTGCTTGGGATTTGCCTTGGAGTTATCTTTTTCATACTAAAATTGACTTTTAGTTTCATTTTCATGCACTTTGGAGTGCGTTCTCATTGTATATATTGGAAAAAGTTTATATTTTTCCTCTAGTTCTTGTTTTCTGCCTTTGCCTTCAGCAAAGAATACTATCTTGTAACTCAACATTTAGATTTAATAGAGTTTTATAGCTTTACAGGTTATCATTTTTGCAGAGGTGTTCCTTCATGATATTAATTGAAATACAGTCTACCTTTCCAATTTTAGGTGTTTCGCATGGTTTAAATAATTTAATGCAATTTTGATGAGTTTCATTTTCGAAACCTTCAAATTTTTGTCTTGTTTATGCATGCATATATACAATTGCAGTTCATCACAGGTCGTTAATTGTGCCCAAAAGTTGTTTTCTTTTTCCTCTAATTTGTGAAAACTCAGTTTTCCTTAATAGGGAAAGAATACATACAACCTTTTAATGAATTATTAATGTGTTCAAAGTGCTCAAATTGGACTGTGTTAACAAATTTTCCCAAGGGTATAAGTTGTGAATCATTCTACAAGTTTACCATCATTTAGGTGCATCACCGAGGTTTTAATTTTAGTTCATGCATTCAGTTCAATCCCTCTTACCCATTTCTCAGAACAAATTATTCAAGTATCAAATTGACCGTCATATAGGAAGTCGGCCTAGAATCTAGAGGTTCAATCTCATTATAGGTCACCCATAACCTGAGTTTGATCCAATGGTTCAAAAAATTGTTGAATTTAATCATTCAAGCATTCGGGTGCAATCTGATTGACAAACATTTTTGGCACACCTGGTGGGACTCTGAAGATCACTTCAGAGAAAGAATTCGAAGATACAAGCTGTTGTTCTAGTATATACAATAGTGATTTTTACCTTCCAAAGGTTATAAATTATACCTGGTGACTCTGAGCACAATCCACTGGTTTTAGCAGATGAAGTGCTGCATGTTTTCACCTCTGTTTCATGAAAATTCTGCCTATTCACATCCTTCTCAGCAAAATCAGGCCAATCATGCTACTGGTTTTATCCCAAACAGCCATGCAAAAGTATCCTATCAGCATGCTCAACATGCTTACCTCTCACCCACCCATGCTCAGCCTTCAGATCAATATTCATATGTCCAAAATTAGTTCCAAGAGGTTGATGATATGAAGAATAACATGAATAACATGAAGGACATATTGTCAAACATCGCAAAGTAGATAGAAGAGTTTAGGAGGTAGCAGGAGTACGATCAACAGCAAGAAGAGATGGCCTATCAGGCCTACCTTCATGAACAGGAATTGGAGACGCAAAGAAGAAAGTTTGAAGAAAAGCTCAAAAGGGAGCTAGCAGCAAGAGAGGAGTAGATGAATCTTTTGCTTGCTCAAACACAAAGGCATGAGGTCCAAGTAGCTCCTTATAGTCCACATCATCCTGTTCAGGAGGAGGTTTGTAATTTTAAATTTCCAAGTTTCAAGCAAAGTGAGTCTCTTGACCCTTTTAAAATCAAGGTTCCAAGTTTTAGAGATGTTTTACCAATACAAGAGCCTATGCTGGTACAACCTGAATTTGTTAATCCTCAAGATCAACCACATGAAGAGCCTATTTTCCTTCAAGAAATTCAAGAGATTCCTCAAGTTTCATCTACTTCAATAGTTCAGTCCCTACAGGAGGCCATGAACCCTCATTTTCAATCATATCAAGAGCTTGAACCAAGTAATCAAATTACTGAACAACCATGGTGGCCTTCTTGGACCAAGCATCCTGACTTCAAAATGCCAAATCTAGTTCAAGAGGCTCCCATTCCAAGTTTCAGAGATCCTCTTCTATTGCAAAGTCAAGTACATGTAACAAATCAAGCTATGAATCTTCATGAACAGTCACCTGTTCTTATTCAAGGGATCCAACATGTGTATGCATGTCCTGATACCATTTCTTTGTTCAAGGACAATGAATTGCTTGTCAAAATAATTGGTTCGATGAGCATGATCAGTTGAAGGTAAATAATGTAGGAGAGGAAAAGGTTTTTAAAGAGAAGCAGGAAGAAGTTTTTGATAGTGATATGCTTATACCTAACGAACAAGATGGCAAAGTAGACTTTTAGCAGGAGATGAATGGACATGATCAATCAAGACAACAGGTTGAGGAGCTCGAAAAAGGTATGAAAGGCGATGATTTCATGTTCTTATCTGATGAATTACCTTCCTTTATTGAGCAGGAAGATGTCAAACAATGTGATGAATTGTTGTTTGAGGTCAACAAATGTGACAAGTTGGAAGCTGCTCATCTAATTCCAGAAAGTAATGCAAATGATGATTGTGAAGAAGCCATATTTTGGAATGATCTTGAGTCCTTTTTTTTAAACTTATATAACAATCAACATCAAGTTGAACATATTTTAAACAAGGAAATAGAGGTTGAATATCAGGATTTAGCTAATTTATTTGAGCAATTACCTGAATTTTTTGATGAAAATGAAGACGCCACATGTTTACTAACATCAGTGTCTACCTTTGAGTAGCAGAATGATGAGACTCATCTGAATCCAATTCAGGATCATGAATTAGATGAGAATATGTTTTCGGACATCATAGAGATTTTTTGCTCTAACATAGATAATAAGCTAATACTATATGAGCCAACAACATGTGATCAGCCTGTTCAGATCAAAGAGCCACACATTCCTTCATTTCATTTATGTGAACCAGCTCTTTCAGATCAGATTGAAATTGAGGCAACAAGAAGGAAGGAGGAAAATATTACACTGCAAGTGGAGTAGTCTAATCGGCAAGATGTAGTGCCAATAGTTTATAAACATGAAGACAGCAGTAAGAGGCCAAGTTTTATGCTCTCTAAAGGGCGTCCAATCAGATATTTGTCCAAGGAGGGGTCTACAGAATTACAACAAGACATGATTCTACCAAAGCATGTGATTGAAACTATGGAGCAACAAGTTAAGCTTAGCTATATGCCTCAAAATAACATCTTTGGCGATCAATCAAACAAGGAAGGCATGCTTTTTGAGATGTTTCAGACTTTTCTGCCATAGTTAGTCAAATGTTTATCATTTACATACCTCTTTTTGATTGATCTTAAGGATTTGAAGAATCCTCTATTTTTAAGAAAGGGCAACTATTTCTCACAGCCAATAAATGGTCATGTTTGAGCACTAACACTGTTGGTTAGTGTAGGGTAGGGTAGAGTTTCAGTTTTGCTTTCAATAAGTGCCCCGTGGCACATTTTCATTCTAGCATTATTTTTCTTTCAATAAAGTGCAGTTGCTGCACATGTTTTTCAAACTCTGTCTTCAACAAAGTTGCAGTAGTTCTTTTAGTTTGTTTGGTTTAAAGTTGAGTTACAAAGGTTTTCAGAGGTTAAGAGCAAGATGGACTCCATGCCCAATGGATAAGCTATATACTGGTCTATTGTGTTTAGTAGGCAAACACTCCGCAGAGGTCACCAATTTGTTACCTATTTTTCACTACGAGCTCAAATAAGTAGAGTTGAATCAAATTCATCATTGATAGGTACAAAATTTTTCGAGTTTTGCTGCTAAAGTATTCTTTGTTCATCATAAAGATTGGATTACATCTGAATTACAGTTTTATTGTGCAAGTATTTGAAACAGAAAATTGGAAATTTGCATAATAATGCTTTTTATTCATTTTGTAAAAACACTGAAATCTCGCACAAGCTGCGAGAGTAACTGAATTTGATTATGATAATCAAATGATGAATACAAAATTTAATGAAAGCTACACTACTGAAGATAACGTAAACACAAAGAAGAGAAACAATTCATCATTGCCTGTGATGATGAATCACTTTCGCTTGATGTCTTTAGTTGTCGCATCTCCAAGTTGCAGCCTCGTTTTCACGCTCCATGAACCTACAAGTTTGTAAGAAGATGATGTTAGAGATGTACTCTAAGCAATGATGAATTACATTCTACTTTATGCCTATGCTACCAACAGGAATGTAATTTACATTCAATCAGGAATTCACCAGATGATTGAGTTACAAAGGCTGATAATCAAGGAACACGAAACTCAATGGAAGCTTTTATCTTCGATTATTTTTGCTAACTTGTTTGTTTCAATGTGCGGGAATAGGTTCATCATGTTCATGATCATCTTATTAGATATGTGGAGTAAAACGGGCTCCCACAAGGGTTGAGCCCGACATATCATAAGGTTTTCTCTCATTCAACATTCATAGATGAGAGTTATTAAAGCATCAAAGAAATAGTCATCATCTAGGAATGTCATCAAGCAGTCTAATAGCATGGTAGAAAAGATTGAGAAATTATCTTTTTCTCATCATTCAAAGGAACAATTAAAGAAATATATTAAGAGAGAATTTATTGCATTTATCATCTCTTGTTTTAGCTCTGCCTTTCATTTATATTCACATTTTGATGAGGTATTGAGCCCCTTTATACTGATGGGATAGTAGAGCATTCAACAATTCAATTGTTTCTTACAACTCCATATTACATACATAGTTCATCCAAAGATTCAGGAGGACAGTTAACATGATAACATGACAACATTATTGCATCTTAAGATCAAGAGACAAAATAGAGTAATCTGTAACATCATCATTATGCAGGGCAGTCTGACACTAATAGCAAGCATAGTCATTTCAACAGGTAATTTTCAAGATGTCTTGGAAGACAATGCCTATCAAGTAGACTGTGCAATGACCAACAACAAAGGTAATCATATAAACAACTAGTCAAAGTATGAAGGACAAATAGATAGTTGAGTTTTTCATCAATGAAATAAGAACATCATTACTACATCATACACTCAAGCACTTAGCAGACCTTCAGAATAGAGTTTTGTGCTTAATGGATAGTCTCTATAAGAATGTTCCAAAAAGGATAGTGATGCCAGGAATGCAATTTGGTATGAAGGATGATGATGGTGAAAAATCACACCAATATGAGGACAAGGAATAAGCATGAGAACCTTTCATGACAATCTCTAACACTCACTGTCCTTACAGTCTAACCGAGATCTTTCAATATCATAAAAGTCAGTAAGGAGCATTCATCATCATTGCCAAAGTCATAGGTCATGAACACTAGTTTTCAAAGAAATAACAGTCCTATTCAAGCATGAAAGAGACCAAGGATACAAAAACTAGCAAGAAAGAGCAATAATCTCCTATCAATTTTAATGCATAATGCTGCTACACAGTCAATAGAAGTATAATGTGATAGCGTACCCTTCCAGATCAAAACACATACAGCTACAGGGAGGTCGCATTATATCTACAAGAGAGGCAGTCAAAAACTCGGATGCAATAGGTATGGGTCAACCATAAGAATAATAACATCTTATGAAGACAAAATAATACCCAAAATGTAAGATGCAAATACAATGGGGTTTCAAAAACCAGAAGATGGAAATGTGTCCAGAATGTTGTGAAGGCCACGACTGGTAAGAGTATAGAAGACACTCAAAATAGTGCAAGTGATATGCCATAATACCAAAGGAAAGATTCACTTTTCATTATCTCTGGAAATGGACAAGAAAGGAAAAGAGGGTACCCACGTTTTTTGGGAAAGCAATAGAAACATAAAATCCGCTTTTTAAATACTCATATAAGCTTCAAAAATGTTTTCAATTTCAGTGCCAAAGTGATGAAACATCGATACAATATGGAGAATTTTTTTTTTTGAAGCTTCTTATTAATTCCAAAATAAAGTATATGCAAAAAACGTAGATGGGTTTTCATTTTTCTATAGAAATGAAGCAAACTTCTCAGGAAAAGAGATACATAATCAGACTTACGATACTCCAGGCATCTTGAATCTGGTAAAAAATGGCACTTAACACAGAGATTTCTAGCTCAATGGCGGCTAGGGTTTGGAGACTGTCAAACTCGTGAAAGACTTCAAAGAAACACTTCATATTTCGGCCATTCATGATACAACATAAATGCACACAAAAGGCGAAAATACATCAGAAGTGAATGCTACAGCCGCAACTTAAAGTTCAAAAATGTCAATAATATCTCCATACTATGGCCGAAAACAACTTACTGAAAATCTTCATGAAAATTCCAGAAAATAGCAAGGTATGGGGGAATTTCGTTCTCCAAGTTGAGCATCAAACCCTACACCTTGGCGGCAGCAGGTTTTTCATGAGGTTGCACATTAAGAAGTGAAAGTGAGGTTTAGGGTTCGATGTTTGTTTTTGACTTGCCCTAATCTTCTCTATGGCCATGACTTTAAAGTCAATGTGCCTAATGATGTGTTCAATCGGTATATAAAGAGAATGGCGAGATGTGTTAAGTATATGCATGGAGTGGAGTAATAAGGGGTAGATTTTTGAGCTTGACTTTGAAATATTAAATTTTGCATGATTTTGATAAGTTTGACTCTCAATTAAATATTAAAGGTAATGATTGTTATTACTTTAATATTTAGAGAAGAGAAGAGAAGTTATTATCAATTGAAAAAATATTAAAATAATTACTTGATAATTTTTTTTAATATTTAATTAAATAGTCATCTTCTACAAAATCATGCGAGGGTATAAGTAAAGATAAGATGAAGATCAAGACATGCAGTTTGAGATAATGAGTTCGAGTTTTGACTTTCAGTCAGGGTGAAGTGAACTCTTCAGTAGTTTTCTTTTTATGCCACATTTTGAGGAGCTTTTTAGAGGGTTTTGAGACAGTTTACACTCAGATTTGTATAAAATTATGACTTGACATAAGTTGTACACGGATCAGAGGTAGTTTGGCCACTTGTTCTTGCAGATATCATTAGTTGTGAGACTTCCTTTCATGCATTTTCATGTTTACTCATGGGAGACTTTTATGAGGTGATTTTTTGCATGCTTGACTCACTGTTATGGATTTCCATTTCAGCTTGAGTTGTGGTTCAGTTACACACATTATGACTGCGAGTTTGAGACTGAGTTCACTCATTTTTGCATGAGTTTGAGCTCTTCTTTTGGAGATATATTTTTTTGCTCGAGATTTGCCTTGGAGTTGTCTTTTTCATACTGAAATTGACTTTTAGTTTCATTTTCATGCACTTTGGAGTGCGTTCTCATTGTATATATTGGAAATTTTTTATCTTTTTCCTCTAGTTCTTGTTTTCTGCCTTTGCCTTTAGCAAAGAAGACTATCTTGTAACTCAACATTTTATATTTAATAGAGTTTTATAGCTTTACAGGTTATCATTTTTGCAGAGGTGTTCCTTCATGATATTAATTGAAATACAGTTCACCTTTCCAATTTCAGGTGTTTCGCATGGTTTAAATAATTTAATGCAATTTCAATGATGAGTTTCATTTTTGAAACCTTCAAATTTTTGTCTTGTTTATGCATGCATATATACAATTGCAGTTCGTCACAGGTTGTTAATTGTGCCCAAAAGTTGTTTTCTTTTTCCTCTAATTTGTGAAAACTCAGTTTTCCTTAATAGGGAAAGAATACATACAACCTTTTAATGAATTATTAATGTGTTCAAAGTGCTCAAATTGGACTGTGTTAACAAATTTTCCTGAGGGTATAAGTTGTGAATCATTTTGCAAGTTTACCATCATTTAGGTGCATCACCGAGGTTTTAATTTTAGTTCATGCATTCAGTTCAATCCCTCTTACCCTTTTCTCAGAAAAAATTATTCAAGTATCAAATTGACCATCATATAGGAAGCCGGCCTAGAATCTAGAGGTTCAATCTCATTATAGGTCACCCATAACCTGAGTTTGATCCAATGTTTCAACAAATTGTTGAATTTAATCATTCAAGCGTTCGAGTGCAATCTGATTGACAACAGTGACCTCGTGTGCCCCAAAGGACTTGATGTTATCATGTTATCATGTAATGTAATTATGTTTATTGGTTCATTATATGTTTACTTTGTATTATTAAAAAAAATAAAATGTGTTCACTATTGTTGTCCTTTGGGGTTTGCACGATGGGCGTTACACTAATCTTGCATCATTTTCATCAAAATATTGAAGATTGTTCATTAAAGGGGTTGGGAAAGGGCCAATATTCCACATCAATGTGGTGCCAATCCCCCTATGGGATGAGGTTTGGGGTATTTAGCTAGGATTTCATTCACACATTGCTTGTTATTTCATGTTTTTGTATTGACTGTTTCCATGTTTCATGCTTTCAAGAATTTCATAGTGAGCTTGGTTTAACTTGACTAATGTGACTAATTTCATTGTGTTTTAATCATGTTAGCTCAAGTATAGATCATGCTCACAAGGAGGAAAAAAGGTGAAGCTATTACAGGCTACATGCATAGAGTGGATGAAGTTGTCAATTCCATCAGAGGCCTTGGAGAAAAAATTGAAGAAGAAGAAGTGGTAAAGAAGGTAATAAGAACTCTTACTAAAGCTTATAGTCATAAGGTTTTTCCTATTGAAGAATTTTAGAATTTAGATCAGTATTCCAAATATAAATTTTCGGGTACTTCAATTGCTTTTGAATTGAGAGAGTTTGGTCCAAGTGATGTAAAAAAGGAGACTACTTTTAAAGTTGGAAAAGTAGAGAATAATGAGGAATCTAATTCAAATGAGTTTGATGAGCTAGAAGAAAACTTTATGAGGAAATTGAAAAATGGCACTAGAAAATAAAGAGGTAAGTTACCTTTCAAAGTTTTTAAATGTGGAAAGATTGTCATTATCCTTCAAGATGTCTTGTCAAAGCTTCAAGAGATGGACCTAAGGAGAATAAAGGTAAATCAATTAAGAAAATTTATTATGTTGGAGAAGATGTCAATATATCTAATGATGAATCTCATCACCATGATGATGAAGATGATGAATGCTCATTCATGGTTCTAAATACTGGAACTAATTCTACTAACTCTGAGAGATGTATAAAGGAAAGTGTTCCAGAAGCAGGTCATAACATTGAAGGAGCAATGGTGACTGCTTTTCATGCTAGAGAAGAGAAGAACAATTGAATCATTGATAGTGGATGCTCAAATTGCATGATAGGTGATAAGAGTAAGTTTGTTAATCTTGAGAATTTTGAAGGTGGTTTAATGAATTTTGGTGATGATACATTTGGTTCAATCAGTTTTGATGGAAATCATAATACATATGTTGTTCTTTATGTTAAGGGTTTATGGCATAACCTTTTGAGTGTAGGAAAAATGTGTAGAAAAGGATATAATCTTGTGTTTCAGGACAATGGTTGTGAGATTAGAAAAGGATCCAGAACTATGGTTGTACCACAAAGAAGGATAGATTGAAATGTTTACCAACTTAAGGGTGAAAATGGTCAATGCTTTATGACTCAAATCAACAAAAGTTGGCTATGGCATAGAAGAATGTGACATAAATTTTGATTTCTTTGTGAGGATTAGTTCAAATCAGGTTGTGAGAAATTTTTCAAAGATTAAAAATCCTATCAATGTTGTCTACAAGGAGTGTCAGAATGGGAAGCAAGCTAGAAAGAGTTTCAAAGTCAAAGAACAATGTATTGTCGGTCCTTTGGAGTTGGTGCATACAAATATTTATGGACCTACAAGAATTAGAAGTTTTCAAGGTGAAAAATACTTCATGCTATTGATTGATAATTATTCTAGGATGACTTGGGTTACTTTTCTCAAAGAAATATCAGAAGCTTTAGATAAGTTTAAGGAATTCAAAGCTATGGTTGAGAATGAAGTGGATATGAAGATCAAATGTTTGAGATTTGATAGAGGTGGAGAAATCACCTCCAATGAGTTTAACACTTTTTATGAAGATCATGGAATAAAGATGCATTTGTCAGCCCTTAAGACTCCTTAGTAGAACGGAGTTGTAGAAAGAAAGAATAGGACTGTTCAAGAAGCATCAAGGAAAATGATGAAGGAATCAAATCTACTAGATGTCCATTGGAGAGAAACAATTCATACTTCAATCTACATACTTAATAGAGCACATCAAAGGAAAAATAGTTCAAAGACTCCCTATGAGTTGTGGTATGGAAGAACCCCTACTATGAAATATTTCAAAGTGTTTGGAAGAAAATTCTATATTAGAAGAGATGAAGAAATCCTAGGAAAGTTTGATGCAAGATCTGATGAAGGAATATTCCTTGGATATTCTACAAGAAACAAGGCTTACCGATGCTACAACAAGAGGTTGAAAAGGATTGTTGAAAGTGCAAGTGTCAAAGTGGATGAATACTTACATAAAATTTCAGTGATGATAGATGGATATGAATAAAAAGAGTCCTCTTCCAAAGAAGAAGAGAAAGATTATGGAAAGAAAAAAGAAGTGCAGGTTGAAGAAGAAGTAGCTCTAAGAAAGATCCATTGAAACCCTAAGTATGCACACAAGAATCATTTAGAATATCAGATTATTGGTGACAAAAACAAAGGTGTTTTGACAAGAAGAAAGGTTGCTATGATAGAAGAACAAGTAAACCCATGTTTACTTTCCAAAGTTGAACCTAAAACAATAATTAAAGCATGCAAAGATGGATATTAGATCAAGGATATGGAGGAAGAATTGATGCAAATTGAAAAGAATTAGACTTGGGAACTTGTCCTGAGAATATCAAACAAGAATGTGATAAAAACTAAGTGGGTATTCTAAAACAAGTTGAATGAGAATGGAGAAGTGATAAGAAACAAAGTGAGACTTGTGTGTAAATGCTACTCACAAGTAGAAGGAATAGATTTTTAAGAGAAATTTCCTTCGGTGGAAAGGATGGAAGCTATTTGGATTTTTTTGGCTTTTGTAGCACATAAGGATTTCAAAATTTATCATATGAATGTGAATTCAACATTCTTGAATGGTGAGTTGGAAGAAGAGGTCTACATTGAACAACCGAAAGGATTTCAGTTATCAAATAATCCTGATATGGTCTATAGATTGAAGAAGGAATTATATGGATTCAAGCAAGCTCCTAGAGCTTGGTATGCAAGATTGGATAGGTACTTGTTGCAACAATGATTCAATAAAGGTACCATAGATAGTAATCTTTATTTTTAAGTTGAAAAAGATTAAATATTGATTGTGCTTATGTATGTTGATGACATAATCTTTGGAGGTAATGAAAGTATTTGCAAGAGATTTGCAGAAGAGATGTAGAAAGAGTTTGAGATGTCTATGTTTGGGGAGATGAATTTCTTCCTTGGACTTCAAATCAATCAAACAAAGAAAGGGATATTCATTTCACAATCTAAGTATGTCAAGGAAATGTTGAAGAAGTTTGGAATGGAAGATTCTAAACGGTATGTACTTCTATGGTTACTGGTTGCAAACTGAGTAGGAATGACAAATCTCCTAAGGTTGATCAAAGCAAGTACATATCAATGATTAGAGGACTGTTGTATCTAACTATTACTAGACCAGATATCATGCATGCAGTTTGTCTTGTGGCCAAATTTTAAGAAGATCCAAAAGAGTCACATGTGGCAGCAATGAAGAGGATATTCATATATTTGAAGGGCACTATAGAACATGGCTTGTGGTATCCAAAGGATAATAATTTTTCTCTGAGTTCTAATACAAGTCTAGAATTGGCAGGTTGTGTGGATAAAAAAAAGTACAAGTGGTGGTGCATTATTTTTTCAAAGCAAGATAGTGTCATGGCTAAGCAAGACACAAGATTTAGTGTCATTATCTACTACAAAGGCATAATACATTGTTGCAGCATCATGTTGCACTCAGGTGTTATGGATGAAGCAAAATTTGAAGGATATTAGAGTGGTATATGATGAACCTATTTCTATCTTATGTGATAATAAAATTTCTATTAATATTTCAAAGAATCCGGTAATGCATTCAAGGACAAAGAATATTTCAATTCGATATCACTTTTTGAGAGAGAAGGTTGCAGAGAATAAGGTGAAGTTAGAGTATGTTCCTACTAAGGATCAATTTACAGATATCTTCACGAAGGCTCTTCCTAAGGACACTTTTGAGTATCTTTGGGAGAAGTTGGGGGTTATTACCCCTTGTTTTAATTAGATGCATAAGGGTATGCATTAGTCCAATGGATCTCAAGATTCATTCCTTGTTTTGAACTGATGTTGGTGGCTACCTCTTAGGAGGAGTAGGTAGTAGCATTGTTGGTTGTTGCATTTAAAGGGAGTAATTGTTGTCATTCTATGGTATATAGTTGTTTTCCTTTCTCATTTGTGTCAAAGGATATGTGCAATGGCTACTAGTTGGTGAAGTGTGTATTTTAGTGTGTAAAAAAGGTGTGGTAAAAAAGTTGTGAAGAAAACAAAGTGTAGTAAAAGAAAAGGAAGTTGTAGAGCTGTAGGTATAGGCACAAAAAAATGGCTTAGGCCTGTGACTACATTTTTCATCATTTATTCAAGATACTCATGAGATGATTAAATGATCTTATTCATTTAATTATAACTTAACATTCAAATTCCTCTAATTAATTAAATAGTCTTAACCATTTAATTAATTCATTTTATTATTCTTCTAAATTAATTAATTAAGTAAATTACATTAATTTACTTCAATTACGTCACTAATTAATTCTAATCTATTTCTTTGATTAATTAAATAAGTTACATTAATTTATTTAATTACGTCATTTAATTCTAATATCTTCTTTTTTAGTTAATTAAATAAGTTTTCTAAATTTATATAATTACACACCATCTAATTAATCTAATCTATTCTTCTAGTTAATTAAATAAGTTTTATAAATTTATTTAATTAAGTCATTCAAATTAAATCATATTCTCCCACATTTAATTAAATAAATGACTATTTGTTTAATTAAATAATTCTATCCTCTCATCTAAAGTGCTTTTATAAATTAAATAGTTCACTTAACTATTTAATCATGTGCACACACTTTCTCCACTAAAGAAAGGAATTAATTTAATAATTAATTCTTTTATTTGAGCACATGTATATTACATCTTCAAGCAAATATCTCATGCATAATTCTCTCTTTCAGTTCACTCATCGAATTGATCTGTCACCTCTTTTTGACTAACACTCTATTTTAGTTCACTCACTTGATGGATCTGTCACCTCCTCGTGACTCACAGACTCTCTCAGTTACACATCTTGGAACTAATCGATCAAATCACTTAACTAGTTAATCAAAGCATGCAATCAGGTCCTCACACGCGATCTGGATTGTTCAAATTCAAATCAATCTCACCCGTCAAATCTATGAGCCTTCAATAAAAGAAGCTTTTCAACTATGTTTTCGATAACCACAATCTTTGAAGTTTTGCTGTCAAAATACATACAAGCAAACATTGCATACTCGCGATCTAAGGGCAATTGAAGCGATTTAAAGAAAAGTTGAGAAGGATAATGAAGATGAGTCAAGCAAGCATGGAATTTGGGTGATAGAGTTATTGTTTATGAATTCTTTGTTTGCATTGCATTTATTATTGATTTGGGGATCTTAACATAATTAGGAAATTCATGGTTGTTTCTATTGGTTATGTTGTTTCATTAATCATGTTTATTTTCCTTGAATACATTTGGTGAACCCGACGTGAAGTAACATGCTTTAAAAAATTCATAGAAAATTTAAATTTTTGTAGGAACAGGTACAGATCAATGCATTTGCAACATTGAACGACACATCTAACATCATGCACTGCATCTGTGAAGGGAAAAGTTGCACCTGACTTCAAGTGATGCATCTGTGGCTTTCTGCGATGCATCTAACTAGTAAAAATAATTTTCTGACTTCTGAAATTCTGAGTTCTGATTTGAATAATTAATGTTTATTATGACTAATTCAGAGTTTACAATGTGTGATCTGGAGTTAATATAGTTTTTTGTAGGATGATTCATAGAAGACAAAAATACAAACTTTTTTGCAGGATGATTGATGAAGACAAAAAGAATACAAACATTCAAAGACTTCTAATGTGTGGTTTTGTAGGACGCTTTTCAAAGAAAAAAATTGAAACTCCAAGCTTTTTCTTTCTTCCATGCTTTGAGTCTTCACATAGGATTTCCTTTATTAATTAAATGGTTAATGAATCTTGTGTTGAGTCTTCACATAGTAGCTTGTTGTTTAATAGGGTGGATTTACTACTATTTTTTGTACTTGGTGCTTCTGCACATTCTGTTAACACCCGATTTAATAATAAAAGTATCCTCTCCCCTTGCACACTTGTGCAATCTTGGGTGTAAGAGAAATTGTTATTAAATCTAGATCTGGGTCTGTCTTGGTGGGAAAAAGTACTCACCCCAAGACAACTCAAACCAAAAATGAGCTAAAGCCAAGCTACTCCTGACCGGTATATAAATGTGAATGCTAATGGAAAATTTAGCAAATTATAGGTGTAGATTTGTTATACAGACAAGTTAATCTATGTATAGCCACCTAAATGGGTTTCCTTATTAAAAGCCATTGTTTTAGATTTCCAAAATCCCTCTATTTGCTAGTGCAAGAGGTCAGACCTCTGAAGTCGTCCCACATACTTGCAGTTCTTAGTAGAGATGAGTTTTTCATGGGAGATTCATGAGAACTTGAAGCTTGGATGACCCGTAGAAGTGAGTGTTGTGGAGGGGAGCTAGTTTGGTCAAGCTTCTAATCATCCACTCCGAATAAGCGCAACTGGAGAAATCCAAGTGGGAACTTGACAGATATTGTCTTTGCCAGCCTTAGGATTTGTAAATGTATGTTTATTTATTTCAAACAATTTGCTTGGTGTGTCTTATATGTGTGTTCAAATCAAATCTGATTCAACAAAAATATTCAAAAGTCAATCATAAATAAGTCTAAAATGTGTCAAAACCTAGGATCAGTTCACTGTTCAATGCATCTATCATACAAAAACCCGCATCTGGTATATTAAGTCACAACTATTGCACAAAAACCCGCATCTAACATACTGAGTCGCATCTGTCACACATAAAACCACATTTGATATTTTTGACTTGCAAGTGTCAAACCTGCAACGCATCTAAGACATACAATAGCAACCTCTATGACACATCTGATCTGGTGAGCCGCATTTGCAATCTGGAATGACGCATCTTCCCACATAGAAATCTTTTCAACTTGCAGACTAGATTTAGACCTAAGACTTTATTTTACTAGTAAACCACATCTGATATTGCAAACTAAATTTTCTAGTTTTTGTGACACATCTGATACTCTGAACCACATTTGTAGTCTAGAATGACGCATCTACCTATCACAGAAATCCCTACATTTTAACAAACTAAAAAACTAAGAACAATCACTATAGGATTTCATTATATGATCTACTCTCTGCTGTAAACTTGATCTAGACCTGATATTTTCTCATATTTAGGTTCATCTTTAGTTTTCCTATTACTTTCATCATTGCATTCCTTAGATCATCCTTAGCATACTTAGGGAAATCTTTGTCCATTATACATTGTAGACCTAGGGTAGATAAACTATCTTACCTTAACTGAACACATAGATTCAAATTTGATTACCCGTGACATATCATTTTACAATCTATCCTTTGTCATCTTAGCAAAATACCTCAAACTCACCAGGTTAGTTTGAATTCCACCTAGTTAACCAGTCACTTAGTCATTCTGGTATTTATATTAAAACATCATTGGAAATCCTAGTTGGAACTTTGCATCAAACTTGGTCAGTTAGTGAATCATCCCTTAGTTATTCCAGGATATTGACATATAGCTTGCATAATACCCTAGTCTTTGCATGTTGCAAATTTTCCCAAAAAGACCAAAAATATAGCTTAACTTTCATATCTTAGATGTTTTCACTATACCTTAGTCATTACATGTTGCAAATTTTCCTACAAAAGACCAAAAACATAGATTTTACTTTCACATCTTAGGTAGTTGCATACCCTGCAGTCACATTTATGCATCATCCCTTTTTGAGCAAGTCTTATCTTATGGTCCAAACTCGATTACAAAAGAGATTATTAGAAATGGATCCTTCACAACAACATGAGGACTCCTACAATCCCACTAGTGAATTGAACTTTGGGTCAACATCACAAGAACCTCCAAAGTCATATGCCAACCCATTTGAAAACTTCCTCGAGAGAGATGACCATGGTTGTATCACTGTTGAAGAACTTGAGGCAGCAACCCAAGATCCTAAGGTTGCTAAATTTTTCAATGAGCTCATCATGCTCAACCTTGAGAAATTTTTAGCCAAACTCATAGTAGATGGAGTTAAACTACCCCCTGGATTTGATATAAACACACTACAAGTGGTGCCTTCGCCTGAAAATGTCTCATACCAAAACCACGGTGATATGACACATACTCCACAAAATGTTATACCATAGCTAAATCTTAACATACCTTTAGGAGGATCTATATAGATTTTTGCAATGGTTCATACTACTCTCGCTTTTGGGATGCCTTTTACAACTACACCTAAAACATCATTTGCTACATAGTCCATGACACAGGCTGTGACCCAATCAACATTAGCCCCTGTAATACAATCAATAGCACCATCGACAGCCGCTAATCCCTTTGTGACCTCAATGAACACCATAAATACTACCTCGAACAATCCTCCTAGACATAAGAGAGTAAGATTTTAAGGTTTAGGACCCACACCCAGGGTTAATGTCAAGGGTCCCACATATAGTCATGCTATCCCTCAAAACAATGCTACACAAGGACAATAAGGTACACATACTAGGATTCCAACACAACCAGGGTTTTAATCAAATGCCTTTACGCTAAACATGCCACAACAAGGTACCCATGCACAATCTGGAAGTCAGAAGATATAAGGGAAACCTAACATAAACACCACATATACACATATACCTTAGGTACAACAACATACGCCTTCATACAACTACCATGTACCTACACAAAATGTGAGACCCAACGATACAAATGACTTAAAAAACCCATAGGTAGATGCCCTAACTACACAAATGCTTGCTTTATAGAAACAAGTGGAGAACATGCAAGTCACAACCAAAAAATCCTACAACATGTAGGACTTGCATCCATACCCCTTTGATAGGAGTATCTACATGCCTCCTTTTCCGCAAGGATACACAATTCTAATCTTTCCAAAGTACAAAGGAATAAGCAATCCAATAGACCACATCAGAGAGTTTAGCACAACTTGTGTGGACATTGCCTTAGAACACACATACTTGATGAGATTATTCCCTAGAACTCTTACGGGTCCTACACTTGAGTGGTTTTCACGATTACCTGGGGGCGTAACAACATGTCTAAATTGGCCAACAAATTTGTAGATAACTATGCCTTCAACATTGAAAACGATATCACATTAGCCACCTTGTTTACCTCGAAACAAGAAGAGGGAGAGTCCTTTATCAAATACTTCCAGAGATGGAGAAACTTGGTGAGCCGATGCCAAATAGAGATCCCTGAAAAACAAAAGGTGGACATGTTTTTCGAAAACCTCCTAGATACTTTAAAAGATCCCTTGCAAGTTCATTATTGTGAACACTTTGCAAACATAGTGGAAAAAGGAACAATGATTGAGAGATCACTTGTCACTAAAGGCGCCCTCAAATTGTCTAGGAATACCAGTAATCAACAAATGTTAAATGACAAAAACAAATATTGGTCTCGAAACAAAAATGTCACGAATGACGGGGTTGTCGATACCAAATTTGTACACAAAATTGGTCTTGTTGTCACTCTGAGAGGACCTAAAGCCTCAATAACTACACCACAAATCCCTACACCAATGAAAAATTCCCTACGAAACAATCAGGGAATAGGACAACAAAAACCACCTAGGAAATACATTAAATGTGAATACACTCCCCTTGGAGAACCCATTGAAATGGTATTGAAGAAAAATTTTCAATCAAGTGTTGTACAACTATGGGAACCCATGTCTTAAGTGTTTAATTTTAAACCCTCTTGGTGGGACGATAATGCCTTTTGTGAATATCATCAAGGTAAAGGACACAAAACATCCGCTTGTAGACAACTGAAAAATATTATTCAAGACCTTATTGAAGACAAAGTAATCAAGGTAGAGGGACAACAACAACACACTTCCAATCAAGAACACACAATCTACAAGACTCCCCTTCAGGACCATGGTTTGGGGAAAGCCTTTGGTTCAGGTACTAAAAACAATAACGCAACCAATTATACGACTACTGATTATAATTATACCAAGATCCTCCTTCTTCATGCTGCTAATGAACATATCAATGCCATTACCATCAAGAAGACCCTAGAGTGTGTTGTAAACACTTGCAAAAATAAAATAACCATACTTTCCCCTTCGCTTCCCAAGCAGTCCCAAGCTAAAGGCCATTTCAACTTGCTAGATCAGCTAGAGGAAACCCTAGCACAAATATCCATATTGGAACTACTACTACGCACATCACTCGAGCATAGGGCCATCCTAGATAAGATGGTAAAAGAAACCTCTATCCTAGACAACCTCAACATCAACCAATTTCAAGCCATGGTTGGATTCCTTGCAAGCTCTCACCATGTTACCTTCTCTGATAGAGACTACTCAACCCAAAAGACGAACCATAATGACTCACTACACATTGAAGCCTTCATTCATCAAAATAGCATCAAACGAGTCTTGATAGATGGTGAAGCAGGATTGAATGTTTGTTCCTTAAAATTGGTTAAGGCACTGGGTTTTTCTGAAGCATGTGTGGATAAGACAAAGAGCATAGTCATAAAAGGTTATGATGATGATGAACAATCCTCCCAAGGCACAATAACACTTCCACTCTGAGTGGGACCCATGATGTTGGATACTACTTTCCAAGTATTGGATTTGGAAATCCCTTATAATCTTCTCCTCAGTCGACCATGGATTCATGCCATGAAGGCCATTCCCTCCACATAACATCAATGCCTAAAGTTTCCCTACCACGGAACCAAAATTACTATTGAGGGTGACCTTGATCCATTTGAGTATTGTACTAACCTGTGAGATGTCTCTGAACGTCAAGTGCCATTTAACCGTGAAGCCTCAACGTCAAACTCATCCAAATGCATTGATTCCTCAACACTCACCAGGACATGTGACATCCCTCAGTCATTTGCCTCCACATCCTCTGCTTTTGCTGCCAAATCTAGAGGCCCCAATATCCAGATCCAAGACCTGGGATGTGGAGAATACTGCATGAATAATTTACAAGCAAATGAAAATACTATTGCTACCAAGGCCATCAAAATAGATGCAAATGGAACACCAAAATATGATCATGCTTGGATTAAAACCTTTTGGGATCCTGATACTACATCCGCCTTTTTCCTATCCACTTCCACTTCATCCTTCCGTGTCCATCATAAACCTATACTTAATCATGATTTCATTGAGGGTATCCAATCATCATCCTTCCATCCCACCTACCTTGGGCTAGGAAATGTATCTCCTACTTTCGCCTCTAACAAGTCACCTTGCCAAGTCGTTAAGGATGTGCAAGCTTCCCTTGATGTTAACAATACAGAAAAGGATAGTCCCAAATATTCTATTGATGATATTTCCACTCCCATTTGTCCACTAGAAATTCCTATCACTTCGCTTATTTCATCCATCTCACTCACATCCATCTGCATCATAGACATGGCTCAACAAGTCAGAAATCAAAAAAAAAAAAAAGACAATCATCATGATACATCGTTTCTCCTTGAGGCACCTAAGGATGGAGGGTTGGAATTTCTCCCCATCACACAAGAGCGATCACCAATGCTAATTGAAGATACACAAGAGGTTAACATTGGAGCACTTGAAGATCCTAAGATACTGTTACTAGTAGCTTCCTTGACAGAAGAAGAAAAACCAAAATTCCAAGCATTCTTCACACAACGTAGGGCTAATTTTTCCTGGTCATACGCCAACATGCTTGTGTTGGACCATGAGCTAGTCTTACATCACTTACCATTAAATCCATATGCTAAACTGGTAAAGAAAAAACTTTGAAAAATGCATCCCCAAATCGCCTTGTTGGTCAAGATGGAACTAAATAAACTCCTGGATACTGGATTCATCAGGTCTATTGATTATGCAGACTAGATCTCCAATCTGGTACCTATCACCAAACCAAATGGGAAAATATGCATATGTACTGACTTCAGAGATTTAAACAAGGTGTGCCCTAAATATGACTTTCCTCTCCCTAACATTGATATGATTGTGGATCTTACAACAGGATACAAGATGTTGTCCCTTATGGATGGTTTATCTGGCTATAATCAAATTCGTATTGCTCCAGAAGACCAACATAAAACAACTTTCACTTGTCCATGGGGTACCTATTGCTGGAACGTCATGCCTTTTGGGCTGAAAAATGCAGGAGCTACATACTAGTGGGAAATGACTACAATATTTTATGACCTAATGCACACACTAATGGAGGACTATGTTGATGATATCCTAGCAAAGTCATTAACCGGAGTTGATCGTCTAAAGGTTTTAGACAAATTCTTTCAATAACTAGAACAATACAAGGTCCGTATCAACCCAAAGAAGTATGTCTTTGGGGTAACGTCAGGAAAATTATTGGGGTTCATTGTCTCACAGTGAGGCATAGAGGTTGATCCCACCAAGGTAAAAGCCATCATATACATGCCTCCCCCAAAGAACATCGGTCAAATAAGGTCATTACAGGGGAGACTACAATCTATTAGGAGATTTATTGCTCAACTTGCAGTCAAATGCCATTAGTTTCAGTACCTATTACGAAAAGGGATCCCTTTCATATTGATCAAAAAATGCCAGGAAGGCTTTCAAAATATAGAAGACTATCTTCTAACATCACCCGTGTTAATTCCACCAATAGATGGGAATCCCGTCATATTATATGTATCTACAACCACAACAGCATTGGGGGCACTACTTGCTCAAAATGACCATGAGGAAAAGGAAAGAGAAATCTACTATATTAGTAGGATTTTGGTGGGGTATGAACTCAACTACACTTATATTGAATGGTCCTACCTTGCAGTGGTCTTTGCAGCACAGAAACTATAGCATTACATGTTGAACCACCAAAAAAAGTTGGTAGAAAAAATTGATCCACTCAAGTATCTTCTCAGTAAAGCAGCGTTAACAGGGCGATTAGCAAAATGGGTCATGGTCCTTAGTGAATATGACATCCAATATGTCGAGCACATGACAATCAAGGGAAAAATAATTGCAGATCAACAAATAGACACGCCAACACAAGCAAAACATCCCCTCATCGTTGATTTTCTAGATGAGTCACTTTTCACTCTTGAGACAGGTGATGTATGGAAGATGTACTTTGATGGCTCCCATACCAATCATGGATCGGGTGTTGGAATACTGTTCATCACCCCACAAGGTGACACAATACCAAAATCATTCAGAATTTCATTTCCTTATACAAACAACATTGCAGAGTGTGAGGCCCTACTAACAGGATTGCGTATGGCGATCAAATGGAAGATCAAAAGTATACAGGTCTTTGGAGATTGATAGTTAGTCATCAATTAGGTCAATGATGACTATGACACAAAGGATGAGAAATTGACTCCCTATAAGAAAATGGTCGACAACTTCAAGCTTTACTTTGTCAATGTCACCTTTTGTTAGATACCCCGCATACAAAATAGAGTAGTGGATGCCATGGAAACCATTAGATCGCTCTTGGACATACCTAACAATATGTCACAATATGAGTTCTTTGTGGAACAACTATTGGTCCCAACTTTTGATGTCCCAGAATCCGAAATGGTTTGTGAACTTGTTGGTCCTGAGTCACCATGGTACTTAGATACTTAAAATTACCTCCATTCCCAGATTTTACCTTATAACCTATCCAATAACCAACACAAGAACTTTATCCGAAAAGCCTCTCGTTACTCCATCATCGAGGATACCTTGTACCAATGTGCCTTTGAAAATTCCCTACTCCGATGTCTCGATAACATGGAAGCACAAACAACCTTATGTGAAGTGCACCAAGGAATTTATGGGGCTCACTCAAGTGGTTCTACCTTAGCCAAAAATATTATGCGGTTGGGATACTATTGGTTGACTATGGAAGAGGAGGCATATTGATTTGTCAAAAAATACCGAGAATTTCAAGTTCATGATAATCTTATTCATGCTCTAGCATAGGAACTAAGGCCTATCACTTCGCCTTGGGCTTTTGCTCAATGGGGAAATGACCTTATGGAAAAAATTCATTCCACTTCCTCGAATGGCCACAAATTCATTATAACTGCCACTGAATACTTTACCAAATGGGTAGAGGCCATTCCCCTTACCTACATCACCAGAGACCAAATCGCTAAGTTCATTCTTAATTACCTCATTTGCCGCTATGGTATTCCACAGTCCATAATTACAGACAATGGTCGCCCCTTCAAAAACTAGGATGTCAGAAAACTGTGTGAATAATTCCACATTCAGCACCATTTTCCCACTCCTTACTACCCATAGGGCAATGGTCAAGCCGAGGCATCCAATAAAAACATCATTAAAATCCTTAAGAAAACTGTCAATGCCGCTGGTCATGACTAGCACATCCAACTCAACCCTGCCTTATGGGAATATTGAACCATCATTCGTACTCTCACTGGAACCACCCCATTTGCCCTAGTCTTTGGTTCTAAGGCTATTCTCCCCATTGAGGTCGAAGTTCCCTCTCTCCAAGTTTCCATGAAAGGGTTAATCAATGATGAAGAGTATATGATATCTAGGCTGCATGAGCTGGAATTACTGGATGAGCGAATATAGAAAACACTGATCCACTTACAAGCATATCAAAACCATCTTTGCAAAAGTTACAACAAAAAGGTCATGGTCAAACATTTCAACATTGGCGACCTGGTGCTAATGCAAAATCCTAAAACCTAGGAAGATTGAGATAAATTGAGTAAGTTTGAGCCTAACTGGCTAGGCCCTTATGTCATTACAACTTCCTTTAGTTCCAGAGCATATTAGTTCTCTACTCCAAAGGGAGAACCATTATCTGAGCCTATAAATAGCTTGCACCTCTGCAAGTTTTACACATAGCTTTAGAAAGCTTAGTCAAAAACCACAAAATACAGAAAAATTAAAAAAATGAAGAAAAACAAAAAATAGTAAAGAGAAATGATCCATCCAATACTGAAAACCATCTCAATGGCACTTTGGATAAGTACCATGGTGAAAACTTGGCAAACAGGTGCCATGTGTAGACAATCTTCACTGTTTCGTCTATTATCACTTCACGCGGTCTTTTCACCTTCACCCATGTTAATATAACCATCCCTCCTTCATTTTGCAACACCCACAATGAGAGTAGTTGCTAGTCTTATGGCTTGAGATCGGTTGACGCTCGCAACATACTGTGCAATCATTCTTACCATTCCATACCACACAGTACCTAACTGGGGGAAAATGCCTAACACCCGTTCTTGATGGAATAAACCTCTAAGAACTTTAGGACCTACCACACATGTCAAAAATACAAAAAAAATCAGAAAACATGTTGAAAACACAAAAACATTCAAAAAATGTGGCAAAAACAAAAAAACATTCAAAAAATGTCAAAACTCCAAAACAAATCCAAATAATTAGAAAACTACAAAAACAAAGTCAATGTATGTCATGTCAATATTTGTCATTTTCGAACTACATCATATCTAAGCTTAAACGTAGGCAAGGCCATCATCAATGAGCCCCCAAGACACCCTAGGTCAATCCTTTGGTAGTCTGTCATAATAAACTGGATTTTTCATCAACTGTTAATATCTTCATCTTTTAAATGGCTCAAGTTTGGTCAAACTATGAGGTCTTCGCATTAGGTCAGTCTTTTTAGGTTTTTCAATATAAAATCATGACTGAGTTCTTAGTCAATGAGATAAAGTCATCGGTCATGTCAAACTACGAGGTCTCTACATGTATAACATAGGAAAGGCCATCAAACGATGAGCCCCTAAGGCCGCACTAGGTCATTCCTTTAGGGTTTGTCACATTCACTATCACACACATCAGATATCTTCAAAGAAATCAAATCTTTTTTCAATCAGTCTTACCGGTCAAAGTCTAGTCGAACTACGTGGTCTCTGCATGTACAATGTAGGCAAGGTTTAACAGCCTCTGAGGCCTTAGATGTTAGTCCTCTTAGGGTTTTGTCGTGTTGTTCATATCACATGGTAATACAAATGAATGACTCATACATAAGGTCAAAATGACGCACAATCAAACCAATTCATTCAAGATATGTCTTTCCTGAATCAACATCAAATTTATCAAATCAATCATTTAAGAGTCTTCAAGATGTGTCCTTCTTGATGTCAGACTCTTCTCTATCAACCAATTTATTTAGGATATGTATTTCCTGAATCAACATCTAATCTTTCAAATCAGTCATTTAAGAGTCTTCAAGATGTGTCCTTGATGTTAGACTCTTCTCTCTCAACCAATTTATTCAGGATATGTCTTTCTTGAATCCACATCGAATCTATAAAATCAATCATTTAAGAGTATTCAAGATGTGTCCTTCTTGATGTCAGACTCTTACTGTTGGGAATAGAATGTCATTTAATTGTAATCCTAAACATATTTCATGTATCTCCTAAGTCCTTAGAAAGTGTTCCCCAACACTAGGATTAGAAAGAGATTAAATTCGAATGAAATGAACATGTAAATTGACATTTGTAATTAATTCTAAATGATAGGAACATGTGGGGACACCCAAGAAGAGATCCTCCAAAATAGGAGCACATGGGCACCCACATGGAAGGTGGAACCCACCTTGAGTTAAGTTAACTATTTGGAGAAAGATAACACTTCAGTAATGCATGTAAAGATCCTAGAAGTTAGGAATTGATATTTACATGAGTGGAGTTCAGTTCAGTTTTGTATCAATTCAGTTCAGTTATAGTTTAGTTATCTTCATTTTCATGTAGTTAGTTTGAGTTGCATGTTAGTTGACTTCAGTTGACTTGAGTTGCATGATAATGACTTGAGTTGCATGAAAGATAACATTTGGATACATTCAATTAAGTGGGGATGATCAATCATGCATCATGATTGCATGAATTGATGGAGAGATATGTTTTAGTTAATAGAGATTGACTTGGACCCACCTTGGGTTCCCAAGTTGGAATCTTGAAGTTAACACCTTTTGCATGAGAAGATATTTACAAGGATGAGCTAAGTGGGCCCATTCTTGGGCACCAACTTTGAGGAGAAGCTTACAAGATATCTTTGTAATCAACGTTGAGTTAAGACTTTAGTTTGGGATGCCCAAATTGATGGACTTGGTTTGACATTGTTTTTCATGGAAGAACTCTACTTGCACAAGAATGGCATAGATATTTTTGAGGAGCTTTATCCTCTTGTAATTTTCAACTCTTTGGAGTTTACAATGTTCACAATTGTCTATTTATTGCAGCAAGTTGAAGAGAGTTCCAAGAGAGTACTTTTGTGAAGCATGGAACAGGATGTGTGGATTCATGCTTGGACACATGAGATTTTATTGCAGGTTGTGAACAAGAGTTGTTGAAGGAAAAAGAAGCATCTCAAGAAAGGATTGATAAAGAATTATTGTAATCTTGTTCTAAGGTTAAATAATACAAGCACTATTGATTCTGGTGGTGGAGTTTTTTTCCCGAAAGGGTTTCTCCATGGTATATGTTGTGTCACTTCTATCTTTTGGTATTATTCTTCTACAATCTTTTGTCTACTTCTACAAATGGTAAAATGAATCTAAACAAATAATCATACACAATTAATTGTGACAAAGAACACTTAATTAGATCTACAGTATAATAGTTTTACAAGTTCTAAAGCTACATAATTACCTCCATTTTTAACATTTACCTGTCAACTATGGGTCTTCAAGATGTGTCCTTCTTGATGTCATACCCTGTCATGTCATCTATTTAGGATGTATCCTTCCTGAATCCTGACCTTGGCAATAATCAATTTCGACATTTCAATATTCTTTTGGATGTGTCCTTCCTAAAGGGTGACTAGTCAACCTTGGCATACAAACAAAGATCTGATATACATGTTTCAACAAGCATTTTCATTTATTTTTTAATGATTTGATATGATCATGTAACTAGCCACCTCGACGATGTCCTATGATGGATTTAGAGGAGCAACAATGTTATGTGAGCATATCTTTCTTTTTGACTGATTGTATTATCTTTTTGAAGTTGTCATGTAACTAGCCACCTCAACGATGTCCTATAATGGATTTAGAGGAGCAACAA
>VDFB02355048.1:0-43192 GCA_007258455.2 Sequoia sempervirens
GGAGGTAAGGACTGCCAGAAAAGAGCTAATCAAGCTAAAGGAAATGCAAAGTCTGGTTTCTGTGGAGTTTCAAAGAATCAAATTTGAAGGTGACTGATTGGATGGGCCGGATTTGGAAACCCTTCTACAGTTATTCTCCAGTTATGATGAGTACATTCAAGAGTATTCAATGCAAAAGTGATTGACTCTTTGCGTCATACTCCATTTGCTCTTCTCCTCTTTCTGTGGATTTTGACATGGGTTCAACTCTAAGTGTGATCTGTGGGTTTCATCTTCCTCTTGGAGTATCAGATTTCCCTTTTTGTACAACAGAGTGATCAACCTTGAAGGCAGGGATTCTTCAGTCCACTTCTACGTTCAGTTTCAACTCCATGGATTGTGGATCTTGATTAATGATTGAGAAATTTGTGCATGTGGCACTCTATATGTACTATTAGAATCTACTTTGTAAAGGTTGGATAATTAAAGAAAGATCAACCACCTAAGGATAGAAGATAGAAACTAGATCTAGGATTTTCAATGGTTTAGAAAGATACTCTGAAAATTTTAGTAAAAGGCTTGACTATTTTATAGTTTAGATACCTTTTCATGTTATGATTTTTCAAAAGTTTGGATCCATTTTGATAAGGTTAATGATATATGATTAATCCATACACCAGTGTTTTGTTGTGCTTAATTGTTCTTTATTTGATGAAAAACAATAGAAGGAACTGGATTCAACGTCATGTCATTGGATTATCTGTGAATTGAATTGTTATGGTATTCATCTGATCTGTGTTTTAAATGATGAGTGAATGATTTGTTTGAAGTAAGTTTGGAGAACATTGATGATATTTGAATTAGCATTATGGATGTATGTAGTAGCGTAGTTTATTCTATGGATTACATCTTGTTGTAGTTGTGGTTAGGTAGAATGAACACTCATTGTTGATCTACATGTCTATATACATAAGGATTTTATTCATGTTTCTCTGATTTAAAGCTTTGTTTCATATTTTTCTTTTGATTAAAACCCCCCAAATGTAGACTACCTGATGTTATGCATTCTTGTTCTTTATTACCAGCAAAGGCCCCCTGAACATTACAATCATATTGACTACTGAGTGAAATCAGCATAATCGAGAACCGATTACCAGGACCTTGGGAGTTAGATTACTATATGTTTTCTTTCTCTTTCAGGAGAAACAAAATAGTAATATTTTGTTTAATGTTGTTGTGCTATTTTGACCATCAACACTAGTTACTTCCATTCTGAATGATGGATAGCAAAGAAACCCACTTTAATGAATCACAGTGCCAAATATTTAACTTGAGAACAGATAGCAACCGATAAATGCAGCCAACAGACAAGAAAAGCAAACCCACATTTACACTCATAGAAACAACCCAACGAAATGGGAAAATAACACAACTAATACTTCGGTCAACAGAATTAAAACTTCAGAACCAATAAATATTGAAAACATGAACTGTTCTCATCTTCATCCAATAAATTGAAATGCAACTAATTATTTAACTCAAGAACAAACACTAACCCATAAAGAATAGCGCAAAATACACACAAACACAAAAAATGCTTGAACAACAACAAACAATAGACATTCACTCGTAAAATGCAAATATTTAAACCATTATAAAACAACAATGTAAAACACTATAAACCCTTTGAACAATCAGGTTTAATGATTTTATTCCCAGACATTTTTCATTTACTTACACCTAATTTTCATTCTCAATCAACAAACTCAACCGTAGTTACAATGCATGACTGTACTAAGGAGAAATTAACCATAAAATGCATAGATGCAAAGAACTATAAAACCGGACTATAAAGATATAGGAACTTACAAACATTGCATTTTCATTTCCAAATTCATAGAAAAAAATGAAGAAATCAAAGCGTAAAAGATATAGTAACTTACATTTGCCACCTTTCTCATTTCCAACACCATAGATGAAAACCCTCCCAATCGACAAAGATTTCAGACTCATCAAACAACCTGAGCATATGACCAGACAATGCAAGCTGAAGTAAAACTTAAGAGCACAACCCACAAATGACGGTTGCACTCCAGTGTACTCACAATAAATGAAATGACACAAATAGTAAATGCAAATGTATTGTTGAAGACACCACGCGTCCCCACAGAGAGTCTATGGCAAGACGTGACTATACAAACAAACTCATGAAATATTTCCAATAGTAGAGCTCCCTACAATAATAATTATTATTAAAAATATTTACAAAATGCCAAAACCATGAGGAAAATTACACCCGCCAATCAGAAAATCACAAAAACAAGAAAATAAATTCATTTTTTCTAAATACTCCCCCGAACATAAGCTATACTTTAGCTTTATTTTCTTGTGCGATTCCCAAAGCACAATTTTAATATGCAAGATTGAGGTGCCACGCGTCCCCATGAAAAGTCCATGGCAAAACATGACTATAAAAACAAACTCGTGAAATATTTCCAATAGCAAAGCTCCCTACAATAATAATAATTATTAAAAAATATTTACAAAATGCCAAAACCACGAGAAAAATTATACCCGCCAATCATAAAATCGCAAAAATAGGAAAATACATTCACTTTTTCTAAATACTCCCACGAACATAAACTAAACTTTAACTTTATTTTCCGACACCATTTCCAAAGCACAATTTTAATATGCAAAATTGAGACGATAACAATAGTTCCCCGCCTTATAAAAACAGGGACTAATAATTCTCAACATTAAGGAATGAGGAGTCCACACCGTAGGCCTAAATGTTTATCCCACTTTAGTAATTGCAAGGGAGGTCTTATAATATACTTGAGCACATGGAAAGTAAAGCTCACACTTATGATAGCGCGCCCACCTCTTCAACCCCGATACATAATCCTCTACATCTTCTCCATTTATTCTGCAAACTGTCGTCTTGTCCACGCCTTGCAACCTCCCACTTGCCGTTTGTCGCCATTCAAACACAATTCTGACCGGGTCAAAGACGGGCTTCTTCCAGGAACAGAGTCCTCACCTCTTCATTCACAACGTGCAATTTCCACTTTATCAAGGACAAAATAAAGTCATTCAAATATTCATATGACGGCAGTAATCACGTTCACACCCTGTCGAATCCCATCTCAAGTAAGGAGTCTCATTAAATTACAAGCCAACGAAACCCCAAGGCAATTGCATGAGTCAATATTATATGTTTTCTTGCCATCAGTCAATCTTGACCGCTTTACAGCATGACAAAGTTCAAACGGAATCCCTTGAAATATATTTCATGCACGTGCACAGGCGTTTCCTGCGAACAAGCTCAGCATCTCCACATAAAGGAGAGCTTGCAACAGATTTGGAGTGCAGAGTTCTGTGTACGGTAAAAGTGCGCCGATCTCCCTGTTGCGATAAAATGGGACTTAGGAAAGGTCCGTGGACTGCTGAAGAAGATCAAATACTCGTTGATTTTATTCGCAAAAATGGCCATGGAAACTGGCGTGCACTGCCTAAACAAGCAGGTTCCAATTCTATCATTCTTCCAAGACATTATTTCATTCCATGTTTTCGTTTTTCGCCGAAACTGATAATCGTTTTTGAAATGGCGGCAGGGCTTTTGAGATGCGGTAAGAGCTGTCGTCTGTGGTGGGTTAATTACTTTAGACCAGACGTTAAACGTGGAAAGTTTACTTCTGAAGAGGAGGAGACTGTTATTAAACTTCACCAGCTTCTCGGCAACAGGTATTGTGATTATCTTGTGTTGGTTTCACCATATCCTTCAGGCCTTTGGGTTGTTTTCTAATAAATTTTGTTCTTGAATATGATGCAGGTGGTCGACTATCGCCTCACGCCTGCCTGGAAGAACAGACAACGAGATAAAAAACGTGTGGAATACCCACTTGAAAAAGCGTGTTCTGCAAAGGGGAATCGATCCGGCAACGATTTCATCTTCGTCCATGGAGGGGCATAATTCGATTTCAGTTAGATACAGGGAGAGTAGTACCACAATGAAGGAGGATTCAGCGTCAGTTAATGCTCTCACCACATTCTGTAACTTGTCCGATTCATTCTGTGATTCACATAATGTTTCAAGTCAAACCTTTTCATGTATGAGTAGCATAGGCAGTAAGAGTAGCACTGTGGATTCAGCTTCAACAGTAGATTGGCTTCAGCCCAAAGGTGTAAATTCTTTTGATGATCGTAAGTTTGATGACTTGTTAATAGATGAGACATCTATCTTGGAAAACCAGATTTTTGAAGATGAGGAAAGTTGGTTGCCAAAGCAAAGCGAGAAAGCAACCACAATGGCCACATCTGAAGTAATGTACGAGCACAGCACAAAGGTGAAAGCTCATTATTTTACGTCTCCCTGTGTAGAAGATGATTTCTTGAGTAGCATGGATGCCGCAGACACAAATCTCCATCTGCTCTGGAATATGGAGTTGGAGAGTAATGACGAGGATTATTGGACAAACGTTTTGAGGCAAGTCAGGTCATCACCCATTCTGTAGCATGTTGCTGAACTTTCTCACATTGTGGAATGAAGCGAGAGTTGATTTGACTAAATCCTTATGGTGTTTATCAAGGTGTCCAAATGGAATCACACAAACTAGGGTTTTATCAAGAGATTTTGTAGGGTTCATCGAATTTCATGAATCAAAATCTGTATATGTTAAATGAAATTCCGGTCGAAATCTTATAGAAAATTAATTGGTTTGATTATCATGATTAAATTTAAGGGCTTCAGATTTGCGAGATGATGAAATCGCGGAAGATGGACATAGGGAAGAGGGACCCATAGTGGAGCACCCTAACTTTGTGTTTCTCAAAATCTTACATGGAATTTCAAATCAGTTCCAATTTTGTACAGCAGTTTATTTGGCAATTCACCTACTTAAAAAATTTAATTTTAGGGTCACATCATCAAATATGATGCCACATCAGCATGTTTTTTGCTAAGGTAGTAAAAAAGGATAAAAAAAAAAGCGAGACCGATAGTGGTGCACTAAGTCATGTTTTATTGGTTTGCCAATGTGGCATCACATGATTTGTTAGTTTGTATACTTTATGGATAGAAAGTGTTTTGCAATTGGATATTAAGATGCTCCACTATGAGGCCCACAGAGGACTACTTCTATCCCCACTATTGGAGCGCTCTCCCCTATATTTTGAGAATTCATCAATGATTATTTTAGTTGTGATCAAAGCTTGTCTTATGATACAAACTGTATAAGTCTTTGTACATTTCAAATTATATTTTTAGTAAACTCAATATTGCTTCTAGATTCGATTGTGTTCGTATTTTTGCATCAATGTTTTGGATCACACTCTGTGATCCATCATCAGAATAGTATAGTGCAAGAGGAGAAGAAAATGGTTGATTGCAAACTTACATCTGATAAAAAAGAAAGAGAGGAGAGGGAGGGGGAGGAAGCACAAGAATGGAGGAGAAATTAAAAGTACATTAATAAATAAAAAATATATAAACATAAATGAATAAACAAGAAACAAATGAAAATTCAAGAAGAGAAACATGCAAAACAAATTAATTTCAAAAGAATATGTAAGCCTATGAATAAGCAAACAAATGCGCAAAACTTTAAAAAGAAAAACTAAAGCCATCAAGCATAACAATAAATAAAAGACTTAAGCTACAAAAAATCACAAAAATAAATGCAAACAATATGAACAAAAGGTAAAAAAATACAAATAAAAATTGAGAGAGATAAAGAACCAAAGGGTAAGGGATAATGAACAACTATAAAATAAGAGAAAGAAAAAAGAGCAAGAATAAATTATCATATAATGCAATAGTGATGCATAATTTATGAATTATTACATTATATGATGATTTATGAACCACAAAAGACCACAAAATAAACAGAAGTAAAGTTAAGAAATGAATATATATATGTGTGTGAAAAAACATGCATACATAATATATAAATAAAAGAATATAGCCAAATCAAACTGAAAGGGATTAAAAACTATATAAATATAATAAGAGGGAAAAGAACAGAGGATCGAGAAGCAATATGAGTTTATTAATATGGATTGTGGAAACTTGATATCATAATATTTTTCGTTCTTGTTGTTTTTTCGTCTGTGAATATTTGTAAATTGAAATTAAAAATAGTGAAAAAATGAATCGGGGTGGATATAAAGTAGGCATAATTTTTTATTAAGTTAAGAAAAATCAATAAAATTCAACAAAGAAAATTTTAAAAATCAACAGTAGAACAGCTACACAAATTTTTGTTTTAAAAAAAATCAGTTAAAAATCATTTAAGAAAGGGGCATACAACACCCGATCAGCCCAAGATGGTTTAATAATAAATCTACATCTTCAATAAAATCCTAATTATTTCATAAAAAATTTAACTCAACTCTAGAGTTAAGACCAGATCCCTTTACACATCCAATATAATTTTAAAAAGATGGAAATATAAGTCACACCAAAGTGTAAGAAGAGCAAAATGAATAAGTAAACTTACGTACATCTTTCCTCGTCCTTAAAAGTTTCTGAAAGCTGCATGCATTATAAACGTGATTAATCTCTTCAGAAGATCACCCTATATGGTATAAAACGATACATTTTTATAAGGAACTCGAGAGATAAAACATGCAAAATACAATAGTAATAAATATTTTAATGCTAGTGGAAGCATAAATAGTGCTTTTGGTAAGGCAGAAACAATTGTCAACTTTACTGGCTAAGAAGAACGAAATGCGAACAAGAAGCATGATCGAAATCACGGGTTAACAATTTAGTGCTTGCAATGTACGATATGCTTATTAAGAATGCTGAAAGAATATTTTAGTTATCTATACCTATAAATGAAATTAAATCTTTTTTTAATCTTAATCCAGTCTAATCAAATAGAATGCATATACATAACCGTACAATAAATTATATAATTTAAATGAAAGATTAATTTAAATAATATATTATCAAATGTTAAGTTAGAAAATTAAATATAAAAGATCATTGAATTTAATTTAGAAATAATGTTGTAGGTAATTTTCAGATAAGTGTTAAAATCTATTGTTTTGGTGTAAAAAATAGGTGATTTGGATCTACTTTTTATTTTGGATGTAGCATTGTATTATTAGTTTTTTTGGGTTAAATGTGTAGCTTTCAATTGCTTTAGCAAGCATGGATGTGATCTTGCTAGTTGCATACTTCTACTCCCTGGTTCACTAGAATCTTTGCTTCTTGTTGGTTGTCAAGGACTAATAATATTTAGAAATACCTTAATGATATTCTCTAGTTGCTAGGGGACAAGTTCTACTAGGTCAAGCCAGAGGAGATACCAACTTTATGGCCATGCTAAAGATCAATAGATAACAAACAAGTGTAAATGTCCTAAATGATATTTTTGAAGTAACTGTTATTTATTTTAGTACACCAATTGAATTCTTCCTCTAATAAATTATTCTTCAATGGTCTCAGATGTTATTGATAAAATGACGACCTAGAGGATAGATGAATGTACATTCAATACCCTTAAATACAAGTATATAGATAAAAAATTCACACTTTAGGTGTACCATGTTGGCTCATGGTAGGAGGGTTAAATCACATAAGACCCTCTATTGGAGTAAAATAAAAAGAAAAAATGTTTCATTTCCATAATCAAATTATTTCAATAAAATATAAGTTCAATCAATCCTAGTTAGTGCATACATTGCATCATGTGGCACCTAGTGGAAAGATAAGTTTTCATTGAAACACCTTCAATTTAAACCCTTCTTTTATAAAAGATGAGGTTGGCTTTTTTTTTAACATTTATATATTGACCAACCAAATGAGAGGTATCCTTGCATGATGAGGACTTGGTAGAGGTTGTGCACTTGAAGGTAGAAATTTATATTAAATTATGAACACTACACTTCTTAATTTGATTGAATTCTACTTGAAAGTACACAATGTCTACTAAGTCCTTAGCATGCAAAGAAGTCTCTCATTTAATTTTTTAGTAGAAGTGTTCAAATAATTACCTAATTCTATATATTAATCCATGATCCTTCATTAATAATATTAGGGCCTCAATCAAAGCCCCTTTGATCTAAGCCCACATGTATAAATTCAAGGTCAAGTATTATGAGTAAAAGATATCCTTGCATGGATATCCAAGAGGATATTCCATGTTTAAATATTCTAACAAGAATTCCTCTAAGAGAAGCCATTCACTTTTTATGGTTTTATTAAAATGCTATAAATATTAGATGCGTTTACAATATCTTAAGATTTTTGTGGTAAGTTTTCTTATTCTCTTTGACCTTGTGAATTAAATTATCCTGATATGAATCTGGACATAATTAACAAGATTATTATCACATAATCTATTACTATGGAAGCTATTGAGATTTAAAATCATGACCAATTTAAATGTGTCATCCTTGAATTCACTTTGTGTATTTCTTTTAAAATTGTGAACTATATATATTTTGAAAGTAATTATAGTTATTCTTAATGTATTTTAAACTATATCTCTCTCTTTTCTAATGAGATATTTATTTCTATATCTATAAAGAAATTTAAGATGATAAAAGTTCCTAACCCTTATGGTTCATTCTTTTCTAGTCATCTATCTAAGGGAAAAAATATTTGTTTTATGTCAACTACTATATATGTAATTAAATAAGTAATAAATAATTTTTTTCTTATGGATTGTGTTTCTCTACAATTCTTTGAGTGGATTCTTTAAGTTTTTCTTTGAAAGGTGTTAACGAAATAAATATTGTAGATTTTATTATGTTCTATCATCTCTTTGTCATGTGACACATATATGTTTCTAGAATTGAAGAGTCTTGTGAAATATTGTAAGTAAATGTTGGGTAAGGGCTTATTAAGAACCCATTGGTAAGTAATAATCTACCATTGTCTAATATTAAGATTATAATTTATTATCCATTATTGTCATGTCATTTTTCCATGTAACTCATTTAGTGGATTAAAATTCCCAATTCCTAACTCTCATGCTTCATGTGATCCTATTTTGTATGTAGATCATTTCCCTTAATCTCCCATTTATTTCTAATTCACCCATGACTCCTAAGTGTGAAGGTATGGGAAATCTCATGAGTTTATGTAAGTGGTTAGAGTGGCATAGCTACCTATTCCAACATGCCTCCCTTCTAAATTTTTCTTCTATCTACTCATGTCAGGATACTAGACTTCCCTCAAATTTTACACCTTCCAACCATACCTTTCTTTCAATTCTCTCCTTACTTTAACTTTAGAGTTCGACAAGAAACCATATTTTTTTTCCAACCTTGACCTTCAAACTTCAACAATAGTACTGTTGGTTCTTCCAACTAATTCCAAGGTGACTTCTAAAGATTGACCAAATATCATGCTCAAAGACACTTGGAGGTTTTCCAAATGAGATATGGATTTAACACATTTTTCCCCTACACTTCTAACTTTGAATGACCTAGGTGGTAAACCTTAATAATATTGAACAAAAATATCATATAATGGTGAATTTTAGTGCCTAAGAAATGGAATTCATACAAGATAACAAGGATTTGTACAATTACACACATGGGGGGTGATCCCACAATATTGGTTTATAATTTTTGGCCAAACTAGACACTGAACTAATTTTTTCTAACTAAATCTTCACTTTCAGGCACCTATATCAACTAAACTGTGAGGAATTTGAAGATGATGCAATGAGTGATTTGTGACATTTGGTCTATAGATTCTAAATATATTTCTTTTCAAAAAATTTGGAATCAGATTGCACTTCTTTTTCCATCTCCTTCAAAACCTAGTTTTTTTCATTAAACACCATTTTTAAGGAGTGACGCTCACTGTATAACAAATATCTTTTTTTTCCATGAAGGATAAAATTATATTTTTTTTGAATTTAGATTTGTAACTATGATAAATAGTTGTTTCAATTGGTTTCATAGTGTTCTACTGAATATTTTTTCCTTACTCATGTTTCGAAGTCAAACCAATTACAATTAAGACATAGGCAAACTGTATAACATGATATTTTTTGGAGGTATTGAAATTATTATTTTTTATTGGATCAAGGACTTTAATATCTGGTGCACTCATATTTTTCAAAAAAAATATTATAATCTTCTATTTTTCCACATGTGCAGAATAGATAGCTTGATTTTTAGTGAAAAACCTACATTCACAAGAAATAAAAAATAAATATAATAATTAAATTAAATTTATTTAAAATTATACTTTTTGGGAAGCTTATAATAAGGAATACATACTTACAAAAAATAAATTTAAAATGAATTAATTTGATCCCCCAAAAGTTAAATCAAAAGTGCTTTTTATCAACATTTTGATAGGTGTAAGGAGACTCTGTTATAGGTATGGTTTAAAACTAGCAGGGTTTTATCCAAGGGGGTTTGATCTAACATAGTTTGATCAAACTATCTTCAATTGGAATGATTTAATTGGAACTTTTTAAGGATTAAATCATTATATTTTCTAAAAATATGTGATTTTAGCAAAAAATAGAATCTCCTAGAAATTGTAAACCAGCTTTGTGGGATCATCCTAGGTGTAGTTCATTCCATGTCAGCTTTACAACTTTTTGTATAAAGTATAAAATAATGATAAATAAGTTACATAATGGATTCTGAATTATAAGTTTGAAAATTATTCTTGCGGTTCAAGTAAAGCTATTTAGGATGGAGTAGTGTCTATTCAAAGTTACTAGTCATAATGGTTCATACAACCTCATATCATACATTTAAAACATGTTGTGATGGCCATATGAGTCATTGTTAGCTTATAATAGTGATACCTACTAATTTCTTACAATGTAACACTATTTAATAATCCATTTATAATGGAAATCCCTCACTATTGTCTTAGAAGTGTTTATACTATTTATTGAAAAAAAGTAATTAATGAAAACAATTCATAATAGAAAATGTGTATAAAGAACCATTGAATCACTAATTACATTATTCAGAGAACATTACATTACAAAATGGAGACAACTATAAATGAAGCATATATATTTATATAAGGTTCATTTAAAATAGAACAATATATTAATGAAGGATTTGCAAGAACATAATTTTTTTTGTCAAACAAACTAAAAAATCTTATGTGACACACCCCTTTAGAAATTATCTCAAAATCCATAAACCCATACAAAATGATACAAAAATTACATTTATGAGATTAGGGAAGATCTAGACAAACTAAATAGTGAAACTTAGCAAAATATGTCTCCTTTGATCTTGTAACTAAATGGGGATGAGAAATATTCCATTATAGTTTATAAATTCTCATTTTTCCTCCATTTGCATACTAGAACTAACTTTTTCTCCACATTGCATTTCCATGAAAATATTTAACTTAGTATAAAAATATTTTTTACCAATTATATTTCCCTTTGCAAATAAATATTTTAAACCCCAAGAAATTATCCATTTCATTGGTACTAAGAAAATATATTTAATCTAGCATTTTAACCTTCAAAGTTTTCAAATCATTTAATTACAATTTTATTCTTATCACTTCCTAGATTGATTTCCTCTTATATCTTGTGGGATCTATGCATAAAAATGTTGAAAAATACACTTGATGGTTACTTTGTCCCTTCATGCACCACATTATTATCCTTTGAAACATAGATTTTTGGGTCTCGAATGCTACTCTTACTCTCTTAGAATTTTTCACCTAAAAGGAGAGAGATTCCGGTCAAAAATGCTAATGATTCACTCAAATAATGTTATGTACAATGTTGTATAATGTAAATTAAGCTAAATAAATGAAATTTATTGATTAAAATGAATGAAAATGAATGAAAAAGTGATATTTAAGCTATATTTGAAAACACATTGTGATATGCAAACAATGAAGAAAATGAAAGAAATATGTAGAACAGAAAGAGAAGGGATGAATCTGAGTGCACCTAGGAAATATCTGATGAATCTAGAATGTTGTGAATGCTGGATAAAGTCAAAAAAATTTCACAATGGGACTCATTCACCCTAGGTGGCAAACTAGTCCACCTACTAGTGAAAAACTATAAGAAGCTAGTTTATGTCTGTCAGAATTTAGAATCTGACAAAATTCAGATTTTTCAGTCCTAAGGTGTGACTCATTCACTATTGGTGGAAAATCAGTCCTCTTCCAAATTTTTGAAAAATCAGGAGACAACTCTACAACACCAAATTTGAACATCACTGCTTGTCAGGTTGCTGAAGTCAAATTTGCAGGAAACAGGTAGAAAACCTTCTCCAAGCTTGAAATTGACTTAAGTTGACTTGAAGCACCTACTTGACTTGAAAACCAATCTTCAACACCTACAAATTTTTCAAATATGCACACAAAAACTTGCAAGCAAACATGCAATAGGGGGGAAATGGTCGAGGGTTAGTGAATAGGGATTTCCTTGGTCAAACCCTACTTTTGGTAATCAAACCCTTACTAAAATAATGAAATGAAAGAGAAAGAAAAAATAATAACATGCAATTTCTATCAACTTACCAAACCCTTGATGATGTAAGTCTGAAGTAATGTCAATGGTTGCTTCAAAGTGCTTGAATAGATGTTGCAAGATGTTTTATTGAAGAGATTGTATGAGATATTGCATGAATGAGCTAGGAGATTGTAGAATATTTCTTGAATGACTTAGGAGATGTAAAATGAGGATAAAATCACATATTTATACAATCCTTGTGCCTTAGTATCTGTTCATACCTCATCATAGGCCGAAAACAAGTGATTTTGAATAAAATCCTAAAAGGAAATTTGAAATATTTTAAATTTTGGGCCAAGTGGTACTCATTCGCCACCCATGGCAAATGGGTCCCACCTAGGACTTAAAAACATGTGTCGATAAAATTTTTGTGTTTAATGTTGTTTGTTGGGATAACATCCAAAAATACAATTAATAAAATCATATGAGGGTAGAAAACGACCAAATAAAACATGAGAAAGGTGTAAATAGTGAAGATGTGCCTAGAAAAGCATGAAATTGTGTTACAATACTTTACAATGTTCACTTGAAAATAGGACTTGATGATGAGTAAAAAATGTGATTTTTAGGTGAATTGTAATCAATAGAGCCTAGAAGAATATAGAAATGTCTTACAACACTTCACAACACCTTCACAATATGTTGTTCTTTGAATTTTAGTACCTACACAAGCATGTTCAAGCCATGTTACCACATAAAATTAGAGAAACATAGTTCCAACACCATGAAACAAGACCTAAAAGGCCATGAAAATGACAAGAGGCCATTTTTCTATGACACATCCTTATATTTAATCCCATTTTAACACCTACTAAGTTTAAAACCTATAAAGGAACTCAGAACTATTGTAGATCAATTTAAAACATAGCCAAGTATTTTTTGAATGCTATTGGATCATTTTGATTATTTCAAATATTTTTTTGGCATGACTGGTAACTTGAAAATGCTTAAAAAATTGTCAACATTATGTCTAGGAATGGTAACTATTTGATGGATTTTTTTGAGCAATAAAATAACATAAATATTAAGAATTTTATACCAAAAAAACCCTTCCAATGCATTCCAACATGGTAGCCTAGTAATATAGTGCTAAACAAATGTACAGTGCAAGTTTTGAACCCCAAAAATCTCCCAAATTAATGCTACACATTAGAACAATTAAAATATTTTAAAAACATTCAAATGTCTATGAATACACACTTATCTCCAACGCCAAACACATGAGTTAGAATGAGGAAAACCAATAATAAATCTATCACACACCACAAGAATATTGCAAGTTTAAAATCATTTCATGTTTTATAATTATGATGAAGCACTTTACTTTATGTGGACCAACTATTAAAGTGGGTGCCCAACTTAGCTAACACATAAATTCTCATTCATATAATCAATCAAGAGAAGGAAACCAATGAGATGTTCATCACCAAATTTTGATGAATCACAAGTTTATTTATCTTTTTCCAATCAAAATTATGATGGTGCACAAACTATGTATGAAATGCAAAATACTTGGGAAAAAAATATAGAGGGATAGGGAAAGATAGAGATGTAGAGAGATAGAGAGGGATAGGGAGAAACAAAGTGTGAGATTAAAAAATAGAGATGGAGAGAGGGAGATATAGAGAGAGAGGGAGGAAAGAGTAGGAAATAGGGAAATAAGGGAAGATAAAGAGAGATAGAGGTAGAGATAGGGAGGGGGAGGGATAGGTAGATATAGGGAAGGCGAGAGATACATACATAGGGATAGATAGCTCACCACATGTATAGAGGGAGAGGGGAGAAGGAAGATATATATAGGGATATCTATAAAAAAATGGTGAGATAGAGAATTAGAGATAAAAATAAAGATGGAGAGAGGAAGAAATAGGGAAATATTGAAATAGAATTAGAGAGAGAGGGAGCGAGAGAGGAGGAAATATAGGTAGAGAGATAGGTCTATAAATGGAGAGAGAGAGAGAGAGATAGAGAGAGAGAGAGATGAGGAAGGGAGGGATAGATGAATATATAATGAGGGAGAGGAGATAAGGAGATGGAGGGAGGGAGAGGAGGGAGAGATGGGGAGACATAGGTTGAGAGATAGGTCTAGAGAGGGAGAGATAATGAGGAGAGAGGGAGAGGCAAGAGGGAGAGGGATATGTAAAAATATAGAGAGGGATATATATATATTGAAAACATGAAAATAAGTGGGGGGTGCTCCACTTATTAGGAGATGGAACACACCAAAGGGGGTTCTCCTATTTTCTCTATTTCATTCAAGGAAACCCTAGAGATATGAATACAAAGTCCAAGAGGGGGAAGAGATCTACTACAAGGTCACCTAGGCTGTGATTAAAAACTAAAAGGGGTTTCACCACTAAGCAAGTGCTTAGAAAGAAAGAGATGAAAGTACTATGAAAATTTAACTAAATGACCTAGGAAATGAAACTTGAATTCAAATAATTAAACAAAAAGATACAAAAAGTTATCTGGAAGAGATATGTGGTCAAAACAAGCTCCAAAACCTTGAAATTCTATTATTTGAATCTCAATGGGACTCATACACACCAAACTCAACAATTTAGTCCTAGTCTAGGGTTTTTGGGTAGGAACTAAAATCTCTCAGTGATTGATCTGTTCTTTTGAAAACTGGAAAAATTGTTGTATTGGAACTCATACACCCAAGGTGGTGATTTAATCCTAGTATTAGGGTTTGGCTGAAACTTGGGTATCCTCTAGTGGTCTACTATAGTTTCTCTCCTGCCAGATCTCTTAGTGTAAAAGATGAATTATGGTTTGTAGGTGACTTTATGTGAAGATGGAAACCTCTTGAAAACTATGGAAACTTTCTTCAATCTTGCAATTTAGTCTTCAAAGGATATCCAAGCTCCAAAACACCTAGATCTATAATCACGCATGTAGAGAGAGAGAAATGTTGATTTGTTAGTGGAGAGGTTTTTTCCTTGGTCAAACCCCATTTTGGTAACCAAACCTTAATGAGAAATGAAACATGAATGAAATGAACATGAAACATAAGGTGAAACAATAGAACCTTGTTTGGAACCTTGTAGATCTACAAACAAGCATGAAGTGGCATCAATGGATATAGATCTTGATCATGATTCCTAATGAAAGATAATGCCTTTGAATACTTGAATTGATCTTTGAATAATACATCACAACATTAGCTCAAAACCACATGCATGATTCATTAGGCCTTTGACATGATAATGAATCTTGATTGTTGCAATAAATGATGAATAATTTTTTCCTTGAATACCTTAGAAGTGCTCTTGGATACTCTATAATGCTCTTCCAAAGTCTTAGGATGCTTCACTCTTGATTGATAGGTTGGTATTATGATTGCTTAGGTGAAATAATTATTTGAAACCTTGTTTATATAGGCATTGCATCTGATTTATTATTTATTAGATCTCAAATGTCAACATTCATAAAATTTGAATTCAAAACACTGATTTCCCACTAAAAACATTTAAAAATGGGCCAAATGGGACTCATAATCCCAAGGTGGCATATAGGTCCCATTTTGGGGGAACTCATACACCCAAGGTGGCATATCGGTGTATTTATTAGAATATTAGGAAATGTTGGGGGGTTAGAATATTAGGTGTATTTATTGACTATGTCGAGATTTCAGTTGAAATAAGCTTCAAGATGCATAATAAAGGGTCTTAGGGGCCTATTAATGATAATGTGAAGGTAGTAAATGCAAGAGACCCCAAAACTTACTGTGAAGGTGTAAATAAATACACTTTACAACAATAAATTTAGGAAAAATTAGGTCTATTTAGCCTGAAAGGAGCCCTACACCTAATGTGAATGTGTAAAACACATTACAACACTAGATCAAGACAACATTAGGCTCATTTTAATATTAATCATTCCCAAACTAAGTGTGAAAAAGGGATAATTTTTCCTACACTACATATATATAGAGAGAGAGAGAGGGGTTTATGGAGAGTGAGAATGAGAGAGAGGATAGGTGTCTAGATATAGAGAGTGATATAGGTAAAGATGAAAATATACAGAGGGAGAGAGATTAAGATATATATAGAGAGATAGAGAAAGATAGGAGAGGTAAATATAGAGAGAGATAGGGAGGTAGGAATATGGAGAGACAAAGAAGTAGAGAGGAATTTATATAAAAATCAATAGAGGGAGAGGGTGAGATAGGGGCGATAGATATATAAGGGGAGATAGAGAGAGAGAGAGAGAGAGAGAGAGAGAGAGAGAGAGAGAGAGAGAGAGAGAGAGAGAGATATGCAAATAAAAGGGAGGGATATATAGAGGGATACCTAAAGAGATATAAAGGGATATGGAGATAAAGGTAGATAGAGAAATGAATAATGAGATATAGATTAAGAGGAAGAGGGAGAGGAGAAATAGGAAGACAAAGATAGAGGGAGAAATATAGTGAGAGAAATGAGGTGATAGAGACAAGTAATAGAGAGATAGAGAAATATAGAGGGGGAAGAGATAGAGAGAGAGAGATAGAGAGATCGGGGAGAGATAAGGATAGGGAGAGAGGGATAGTGGAAGAGATATATCCCTCTATTTCTCTTTATTTATCTATACCTCACTTTTCTTTTCCAAATTTTCTTATCTCGCCCTCCCTCTTGGCTTCATTTTTTATTCACAAAAATGAAAGAATGTAAAAATATAAGATTTTTATAATGTGAGCATGCTATAATATGCTCATTTTTGTATATATTTTTTACCATTACCAACCTTTGGGGTTGGATTTTTCTTGGGAATCCGACATAAATTTTTGAGCTTACATGTCAACACATAAAGTCGTATTTTTTGTAAATCATAAAAAAGTTATTAAATCTTGAGCATACTCTCCGTCAAATTTATAAGTATTTCAATGTTGAGCTAAGGAAATACCATAATAACATCAAGCTCTCTTACCTTTCTAACTATGTAAGTTTTCCTAAATATTAAATATATTGTGGTTTTTATATTTAATTTATTTTTCTAGTGTTTTCTCTTTTTGTCAGAAACCTATGTATAGTAGCTTTTGATTCATTTTAATCAATTAATAATAATTTAGAGAAAAATATATTTTTACATTCTAAAATATATTATATACATATGTTAAAAAAAATCATCTTCAATTAGTATCCAAACATTTATGAGGGAGAATGGTCAATCTTACATTTTTAAGGATGCATCAATTTTTAAATTAGTAAAAAAAATTATATTCATTCAAAATTTGTAAAAAAATCAAGCACAAACTACATGGTATAAGTTAAATTTTCAGTACAATTTTACATTTTAGTGGAATCACACTAGACACTATGTTATATTTTTTAATAAGAAAAATAAACTTTTTGTGCCCCCCCTATTTGAACCCATAAATATCTACCCTTTTAAAAACAAATTAACATTTTACAAAGTACATTTAGAGTGCTATGACTCTTGTTCTTGTCACATCTTCACATTTTGAGCATAACTAACTTCAATATCTCATTTAAGATCATTTTTTACTAATTTAAGAACAAATTGGCCACTTAAAACTCCTTTTGGTCCCCCATTTCTATGCACTTAAGTTGGTATAGATCTATATTTTATTGAACAAAATATAATAATGGTAGCACTCTACTTTAAACAAATAGGAAAATAATAATTTGAATTCTTCTAAAATTTGGGTCACATAAAAACTTATATGAAAATTTATAATAGAGTGCAATTCAAGAATATATTCACAAATAAATAGAATCTTGTAAAAGACAAGTTATCAATGAAATAATTATAATCTATTGTATGGACCAAGACTTCTATATGAAATAAAAAAAGTTAATAGTCAATAGGTAGAGGTATCAACACATAAATGTTTTTGGAGATTGAAGTCTTGAGAATGCTAGATTAAATAGGTAGATAGAAATATAAATTACTTCTATAAATCTATGAAAAATAAGATAAATGATAATATAATTCAAAATATAAGAGATAGTAATTATGGTTCCCCTATTATAAAAGAAGTTGGTGCACTAGTAATTATTATTTTAAGTCTATGCTAAATGTAGAGGATTCATGTGTGATACTATAAAAACCTATCTTTTAGATAACACATCTCAAGCCTTGTTATAGAAGAACACAAAAAGCTACTCATGAGAGGAATCTCTATGGAGAAGATTAAACTAGTACTAACCCAAATGGCACAAGATAAGTCATTAGAGCTAGATGGGTTACTAGAATTTTTTTATAGAGATGTTGGAGAATTCTAAGAAAGCATACTTTTGAAGAGGTTGAGGAATCTAAGAAACTTAAAATGATTCTCAAGGACAAAAACAATATATTTATTGCATTCATCCCAAATAAAATAACAATAAATTTCCTAGATGATTGAGATCCAATCCCATGATGCAATATTTATTAAAAAAATCATTTCCAAGGTAATAAATAATTGATTACAAAATATACTCTTGGAGATCATGTTTGAAGAGAAAAGTGGTTTTACTCTTGATCGATTCATCATTGATGGAAGATTAATTACAAATGAAGTCATACACATGATTTAGAATTATAAAGTGAAATAAATGATTGTAAGGTTAGATATAAAAAGGACTTATGATCATGTTAACTAGAGGTTCCTATTAAAGGTATTAGTGAAATTTAGTCTCTATAAGAAGTGTTTTGACTAAATACATAGCTATATATCTGTACTCCAAGATTTTTAATTCTAGTGAATGGTGACCCATGGAGTTAATTTAGATTGTTATAGTCTTAGAAAATGTCATCCACTTTCCATTCTATTTATTATCATGGTTGAGTCCTTGGAGGATACAATTAGAGAGAAAATTCTAAGGGATAAATCTTACAAAAAATGTGAGGCCAATGACTCATCAACAATTTTTTCATGATATAATCATCTTCAATATTGTGTGAAAAATGGAAGCCCAAATAATGAAAGAAATTTATTAGGAGATTATTGTAATATAATAGGATAAAGTGTATAAAAAAGATACTTATTTTTTTGAACACTAAAATCATAATGCAATAGGGAGTGAGAAATATTTTGTATTATTAAATATGTTCTCTTCTTAGTGAATACTTGGGAATCCCTCTATTATCTAACACATGGAAATCATCATTATGGGATCCTCTAACCATAACTTATAGCAGTAAGATCAATTATTAGAGGGCTCATTAGCTTTCTTATATAGTAATGATGTTGATGCTTAAGGAAATTATTTTAACTATTCCTAGATTCTTTATTTGATATTTGTAGGGCAGTGAAAAGGTGAAAAATTGTGTGCTCTCTTTCACCTTTAGGGTTTTGGATCTAAAAGGAGAGAGAAAATCCTTCACACTCTTCACTCAAGAGAAAACCCTTGAGATTTCAATGTAAAGGAGATTGAAATATGGAAAAGGGGTTGTCCTAAAGGTTGAATGATATCTAATGAGGGGTTCACCACCAAGTTTACACTTGAAAAAGATAATGAAATGCAATATGAAATGAAAAAACCTAATTGAATGAAAACTAACTCTAAATGACCTAGAAAGATTAAAAAAATGCACTTGGTAGATTAAAGAGGGAAGAATGGAGGTCTGGAATGCTGGAAATTCTATTGTTAATGCTAATTGGGACTCATTTGCTAGGATGGGTGAATCAGTCCAGTTTCTAGAAAAATGTGCAGATACAGGTTTCAACCAAAAGGGTATCCAGATCTATGAAAATATTTGTTAGGCCTATACAATGGGACTCATTCACCAATAGTGGTGAATCAGTCCACTTCTAGTTTTCTAGAAGTTTTGAATTAGATTCTATTCCTCTCAGTTATCTCTGCTCTTCTTGACTAGTTTTCAGATCTGACACTACAAATCACCACTTGTAGACATTCTCCAAGTTTCTCCAAGGCTTGATGAAAACTTTAGGGATTTGATTTTTTTTTTCCAATTTTGCTTCTTAACAAATATGTAACCTAGCCTTGCAAATCACACACAAGAAGAGGGAAAAATGTTTTGGGGGTTAGTGAAAAAGGATTTATCTTCGTCAAACCCCTTGTTGGTAATTAAAACTTGAAATGAAAGAAAATGTGAAAAGAGAATAATGAATGAACAAAAAAAACTATGGCAACTCACCAAACCCCAGCAATAAGGTGCTACAAATATGCTTGAAATGACTCCAATGTATGTGGTTCTTGACTCTTGCTTGAAATACTTGCTTGAATCATAAAATCTACATAAAAAATGTTAGCATAATAACAAACATGATGCACACAATATTTTACATGATGATTAGCACTTGAAGAATGCTCTAAAATGCTTGATAATTTTCCCTTGACATGCCTTGAATGCTCTTGTGAATGCTCTCGTGAACTCTCCTAAATGCTAGGTGTTGAATATGAGTGAAAGAATCTAGTATTTATACTTAATTATGAAAGAATTATAGAAATTACAATAGGTATGTGAAGGATCATCATGGAAAAAATAGGCCCTTAAGTGGCGAAAAATTCAGAAAAATCAGAGTTAGGAAACTTGACGTAAAAATTTGAATAAGTTATCTATATTATTTCAAAAATATGTAAGAATATAATTTGTAGAAAATTGAATGTAGTTTTTAAACTACTAGGTTTATTTTAAAAAAAATCTATTTGGTGAAAATTTGAAATTTCAATACAATAGTAAAAAAAATTTAGGGAAAAAATAAGAAGTAGGTGTCTGTCTAACCACCCTAACCACAATAAAATGATAATATTTTTTTATAAGATTTTAGATATAAGTAGAGGACTCATGTCCCAATGTTATGCATATTTTTTTCTATTTTTTTTCCAAGTAAATAGTTAATTACAATTTTTTTATTACAACTTTTAAAAAATATAAAAACTTGTATGTTTGAGCACCTTAATTGGTCAAAACTTCATGAAACTCATTTTTTTTCAATCTTATATTATGAAAAGAATAGAATGTCACATGTTTCAGATTCAAAAAATGTGACACCATTTGAAAGCTATAGATGTTTCTCAATCAGCCTATCAATCAGGACTTTAGTCATAATTCAAATAGAAAATGAATAATAATTATTTATTAAATTCAAAGTAAAGCATAATTTATATTGGTGGAAAGCTTAATTTATATTGGTGGAAAGTTGAGAGTCTCCTTTAAAAACCCTTTTCATTTCATCAATTTTGGGTAAAAAAGAAGTTGTCAGCCGCATACCCTACCCATACCCATCATATCACCACTTTTTGGCCCATCATGATCCTACACATACCCCAACACTACAAGATGACAATAGATCTAGGAGAATAAAATCCCACCAAAAATTTGAATTAAATTTGAATTTTTCTCACACGTGACTCATTCACCCAAGGTGGCAAATGAGTCCCATTAGACATAATGTCTGGGACCAAAAATGAAAAGTGCCTAGAAATGTGTGAAACCTACATCATGGCCAAAAAGACCTAGGTGGGATTCATTCGACCAAGGTGGAAAATGAGTCCCAAACATTAAATCTGGGCCACACAAGCTAGGAACACCTAAATTATGATTGGTCATGAACCAAATATTTTAGGGTGTGTCTATATGCTACTCTTGCACTCTTAGGATGTTGCACCTAAAAGGAGAGAGATAGACCCTCAAAATCAATGTGGTTCACTCAAATTAGGAAATGTATGATGTAATTAAGGTTAAATGAGATGATCTAAATGCAACTAAATGAACTATTTGACTGATTATGAGTTGAAAACTTAAGAAATATGCAATGTTTGAAAATATAGTGAGGTATGCAGAAAATGCAATAGAAATGTAAACTAATGCTAACATAATTGAACAAGGCTTCATAAGTGCACCTAGAGGCAGATTGAAGAGCTAAGAATATTTTGGAATGTTGGTAAAATCACTGTAAATCACCATTGGGACTCATTCGCCACTAATGGCGAAACAGTCTTGCTATTGGCAAAAAGTCCTAAAAACTAGTTTCTGGCTATTAAGATCTGAAATCTGATAGAATTTAGTTTTCCAACCTTAAGGTGGGACTCATTTGCAACTAATTGCAAATCATTCCTCTCCCAAAATTTTGTGAAATCAAGGACCAATTATGTAGTTCCAAATTTGCACTTGTCTTCTTGTTGGGTTGACGGTGTCAATTCTGTAGAAAATGAACTATAGGTTGTCTCCAAGCTTGAAATAAGATGTAGTTCACTTGAAACACTTTGTTGACTTCTTGACCACCTTTCAACACCTAATTTCCTGATAAAACTGCATACAAAAGTCTACAAATATGCATGCGAAAGGGGAAAAATGGTTAAGGGTTAGGTTATAGGGATTTGCATTGGTCAAATCCCACTTTGGTAATCAAAATCTTAATGAAGAAATGGAATGAAATGAACAAGGAAAGATGAATAAACAACATGCAAATTTCTTAAACTCACCATAACCTTGTTGAAGAAATCTGAAGATATGTCAATGGCTACTCCAAGGTACTTGATTGATGCTTATTTGAATGATGCAAAGTGCTTGAATGCTTGGATGAATTAGTGAATGAATTGAATTGTAAGAGATTGAAGATTGTAAAATGAGGAGGAAAACACTTATTTATACAAACTTGTGCCTTATTAACCTAATAATACATCATAGACCGACATCAAGTAATTTTGAATAAAAACTAAAAAGGAAATTTGAAATATTTTGAATTTGGAGCCAAGAGGGACTCATTTGCCACCCATGGAGAATGGGTCCCACCTTGGACTTGTAAGTGGGTGTCAAGAATTAAGTCATATTTAATGTTATTTGTCGGGTTAACATTCAAAAATAGACTTAAATAAGCCTTATGAGTACATAAAGGGGTTAGATAAAGCATAAGAAAGGTGTAAATAGGGAAGATAAGTCTAGAAAAGTGTGAAATATTGTTACAAGACTTTACAACACTTAAAAATAGGACTTGATAACTAATGAAAAGATGATTTTTAAGTGAATTGTAATGAAAAGAGTTTAGAAAAGAGTAGAAATGTGTTACAACACTTCACAACACCTTCACAAGGTGCCATAATTTGAATGTTTAGGACCTAATGTGAATGCAAAAGTCACATTGCAACATTAAATCAAAGCAAAATAGGTCAAGAATCATGAGAGAATGACCTAAAAGACCATGAAAATGTTCAAGAGTCATTTTTCTATGGTACATTTAGCACCCACTTTAGTGAGAGGATGAACTTGCTTCAAACTCACACTAAAGTATCCATGCACATCGAGAGGGATCCAAATGCACATATGTTCTAGCAAGATGGAATAACAACAATCAAGAGGGATGATCAAGCCCTGAGGATAAAGATCCCATGGCAAACTAAACATAAGAAAAAATATCACATGTGCGGAAAAGGGAGAATCAGATTTAGTTTTGATCATCTGTCCAACTAGTTGCAGATTAGATCTAGGCTGTTTGTGAGAAAAAGAGAATGCTTACTCACTCTGGGGTGACAAAACTCATGGCAGTCTATTAGGTAAGAAGGACCAAAAGGTGAAATACATACACTAGTTGGTATGCACTCACAAACACAAAGGTGGCTATGGGGAAATTCATTCCATTGAATGGGCTTCCCACTCAACCATATCAAAGTTATACCTCCTAATAACTTTAACAAGGTTCCACAAAGGAAAATGTTTGTTCGTGCTTCATGAGACAAGAAAAGCTTCATATCCTTCGAACCCATGAACAAAGAAGATAGGTACCATAGGCATGCAAGCTACAGTAGGAAAGGTGGCAAAGATGTAAAATGTAAAATGTGAAATGTGAAATGTGAAAGATGTTCAAAGGATTCTTGTTAAGTTCATGCAAGGTCTATCTATTATGGAACATTGTTTCTAATGTCTCCAAGAGAGGACCAATCAGAGAATAGAATATTCACAACTTAGGGGATGCAATGTGTCGCATCAAACCACCAAGATGAATGTAATATGCTAAGATAGATTACACTTATGAAGGACATCACAACCAATGTCATCCACAAAGTGATAAACACATCGTATGAAGTGACAAGGCTACACTAAGAACTAAGATGCAAATGAATTATGCCAATGTATGCCTCCCACTTTAAAGGAATTTCTACACACCATTCTATGGGAAATTACTTTAAATTAGCAAAGGTAAAAATGCAAAAAGAAAAAAAGACATGAGAGCCAACTTGGAAAACCTCTATGCCAAGTTATATGTTTCTAAGTTAGGCTAGGCCATGTAAACGAAAAAGAAAATAGAATAAAGGGAGTTTCCCCCCAGAAAGGAGCACAACAAACATATAAGGGATCTATGGATTTGGGGTCAGTATGTTCATTGCTGCAATCTTTTTTTTTAATGAAAGAGCTCAGAACTATCGTCATTCCCCAAAAAACATAGAACTGGAAGAATGACACAAAAAGAGAGAAAAAAAAGATGTTCATTTTGGGTCAACATGGAAGAGACATTGTGGTCTCAACGCTTTGCATCATTCCCAGAAGGAAAACACAAGTGAAAAGAAATGAAAAGGAAAAAGGAAAAGGAAAAGATTTTAGGTCAACATGAAGGAGACATTTCAGTCTCGATTCCTTACATCATCCCCAAAAGAAAAAAACATGAAAAAGGAAAAGTAAAAAAGAAAAGGGACTATTTGGGTCAACATGGAAGAGACATAGGGTGGCTCAATTCTTTGTGTCATCCCCAAAAGGAGAACACAAAACAAAAAGGAAAAAAGTAAAAGGACATTTTGGGTCAACATGGAAGAGACATAGGGCATCTCTACGCTTTGCATCATCCCAAAAAGGAGAACACAAAACAAAAAGAAAAAAAGTAAAAGAACCTTTTGGGTCAACATGGAAGAGACATAGGATGTCTCTACACTTTGCATCATCCCCAAAAGGAGAACACAAAAAAAAAGGAAAAAAGGAAATTTACAACATATAGAAGAATAGAGATACAAATAGAGGAAGTGCATAAAGAGATAGATAACATCAAACACACATTACTAGGGAACACAATACACATATAAAATTGTAAAGGAAAGAGCAAATAAAAGAAAAATGCAAAATTCTAGCAAGGCGAATGCAAGTCAGCCATCTAACAGGTAATCCACCTCCCAATCATGTTCAATGTATTGTGAGGATGGTTGAATGTCCAAAGGAAAAATTGCAAGTGTTAAACTAGGAGATATACCAAGTTCTTCACTTGGTTGAGAAAATTTATCATTTAATCTTATGGTAGATGAAAATAGAGAGTTTAGATCGTTATGCACTTCTTCATCTATTTGTGTGATTTCCTCATCATCATCATCATCAAGATTGATTACGATAAGAGGATGAAGGGTGATTTCCAAGGAAGGATGTATCAAAAGTTGTGGCTATTGGATTGGATCATTTTGTTGTGAGGGATGGATTGTATTATCTTGTGATGGCTCAGGAGGAGGAGGGTGGTAATATTTTGCTTATTTCAAAGGTGGAGGTTGATTGTCCTTGTTTCCTTCCATTTGTGACTAATGATCAAGGAGACAACGATGATGCCTACACTACTTAGCACCACAGTTTCATTTAATTCTATTTTAAAGTTTTTGAGGTGTAAGAGCAAGTTGAGCCACCATAGGTTCATTTTCTTTAGAAGTGGAAAGAATGCAAGAAACTGAAGAAGATGGGTCAATAACTTTATCTTTAGCTTTATACACTTATTTAATGCGGTGAGGAAAAATGGGGTTGGTTTCAGTATCTCTTGGTCATTTAAATGATGAAGGTGAAGTGTTTGTTGTTGGTTGTTCGAGAGTTTGCATTGCTTGGTTATGTTCAGACTCAGTAAAAAGCATCATCTCATCTATGATGGGAGGAGTGGAAGTGGACAGGGACATCAGGCAAAGAGACAAGTTGGCTATTCATTTGGCTTTGAACTTTTGATAAGCTATGAAAAAAAATATTTATGAGGGGTGATGGGCTCCATAGGTTTAGGCCAAAAGGCTTCTAAGGAGAAATTACCTTTAGAAGAAAATGGGTGAAAACCACTATGGTGTATTGTATTTCATTTCCATGTGGAAAATTCAAACATTTGTGAACAACTAAAGGGACCGCTTGCATCGAGTGAAGCCAAGTGTGGCCTAATCGTAGATGAAATTGATCTGATTGTGGAATAATAGAAAATGTTACATCCAATATTTGGGTCCTATTTATAATGGGATTACTATAGATCCTATTATAGGGCATGCAAAACTAGTATGTGTTTTAATCCATGTGGTTGGTTTATCATAATCTTCTTGATAAAGCTCATGTAAGACTAAAAATTCTTCTGTGATCACATTCTTGCCACAAGTGGGATCTATTAATATCCCATTGGTGGGATTATCATACATTTAGATGGTTATGTAAAGAGGACCAGCAGGAAGATTTTTAAGTGTATCATGAGAAGAAAAGGTAATATCAAGAGATTTGTTGGTTGGTCCCTTATGAGGGACAACATCTTTCGTACCCACAAGTTCATCCATAGGATTATCTTTGGTAACAATTGGAGCAATATCATGTTGTTCATTAGTTGTATTAATGTTCAACACATGAGTGTTTGAAGGTTCACTAGCCTTGACAAATGAAACAATGTGTTCAGGCATAGGGTTGGTAAAGATTTGTAAATTATGATTAGGGGGTGCAATGGACTTATTGCCTTGATCATTTACACCCTCAATGGACAACGACTTGAATCAATGAGGTCTTGAACTAAGCGTTTGAGACACTTACATTGTTCAATGCCATGCCCATTTTGGTGATGAAAATGATAATAAGCATTTGATTTTAAAGTGGGTGGTAAAGGTTTGTTGGTATCAAGTGGCTTGACAGTAGGTAAAATGATCATTTGTTGTTGCATTAATTGATTCATGGTGCTATGGAGGGTATCAGGTAAAGGGGTGAAATGTCTCTTCAGGTCCCCATAGGTATAGGGCACTACTTCTTTAACAATTGCCACTTGATTAGGTACAAGTTGAGTTTGTTGTTGAGGAGGCGGATTGAACTATAACAAAGCCTTTGTTTGGTTTTCAAATTTTTTGTGTGTTGTTTTCGTTGTTTTGTTCAAACTTCTTAGCTCAGTTGGAAGTGGAATTTGAATCATGACTAGAAACTGAGTTGTGATAATCACAAAGGGTCGTGCATAAATGCATGAGGGAAATTTCATCATATTCAACTTATCCTGAAGGTTTGTGTGCAAGTTTTTGATAAAAATCTTCTATAGATGTGAATCAAGAATTATGACATCAATTTGACCATACAATGACTGGTATCGTGAAATGAAATTAGTTAATTTTTCATCTGCATTTTATTTACATCACATTAGATCAGCCATTATTTTTTTAGGAGTCATATGAACTTGAAAGTGACTTATAAAGGCATCCACAAGTTCATTGAATGATCGGATGGAATGATTGGGTAAGTTTGAAAACCACTCTAATGAAATGTCTTTTAAGGTCCTCAAATTTTTTTTGGCTAATAGCTTATTGTCAAGGACAAAATCACTACACAAAGATGTATAAGCATTTACATGATTCGTTGGGTCTCCTTTACCTTTGTACTTCTCAAACCTAGACATCTCAATCCCTTGTGGCATTGGGGTTGGTAAGATCTCTAAAGATAAGGGGCTACTATGAACATGATATGTGGGTGGAGAATTTTGACTTTGGCTAATGGAGGATATTTGTTTTTGAATGGATGAAATGGTGTTAAAGAGTTGTGTAATGATGGGATCAGTGTAAGTGGTATGAGGTGGAAGGGAAAATGGTGATGGAGTGTATGTAGTGTTAGGAGAAGTGAAAGGGACATTAAGAGGGGTTAAGGTAGTAGATGGAACATGTGATGCCACAAAAGAAATAGGAATGCTAGTTGGAAGAAAAAAAGATGGAGTCACATGACTAACCTATTGAATAGTTGTTATAACTTGAGTAGTGGTATAAGTTGGAATAGATGTTATGGTTGAAGGAGGAGGAATGTTAGGTCCTCCTTCACTCACAACAATGTTTGCGGATTGGGAAATGGAAGGGACATGTTTATTGTATATCTCGGTAATTATTTTCATAACTTGTAAGCCATCATCACTTTCAATCAAATGATGAAGGCTTTCTATGGTAGGTATGGTAGTTGTGGAAATGTTTTCAAGGGATAAGTCTTGTTGTAAGTGTGCAAAATCTTCATGAATACCAATGACTTTTTCTTCCATAATGGAATTAGTTTGTGTGTCAACATGGATTGGATGGAAAGGTGAAGGCATAGTAGTGGTACTATCCATGCCTAATGCACCATTGTCCATACTAGGAGTAGGAGCTCTTGAGATCCCAAGGTCCACAACGAAAGTGCTATCATGGGAAGCCATGAGTCTAGAACTTCATCTCACCAAAGTATTATCAATGGGGCACCAAAAACTCATAAAAGAAACATAAAGGAGGGATTGAATGTAAATGAAATACAATCTAGGAGTGCAAAATGCAAATAAAAAAAATTCTACAAATTGAAACAAAGAAATAATAATAGATAACAAAAATGTAGTAAATTCCAATAAAATGCATGAAAATGCAGTGTAAAATGTGCAGGTGTACTAATTCACCCAGGGTGGCGAATGAGTCTAGTTGTGAGACTTTTTTGTGTTTTTAAAAAAATTTAAAGTGAATTCAATGCTTTTCATATGCCAACTAAGCATGCAAATGCAGATTTTTAGTTTTTGAATGTTTTGATATGTAAAAATGAAATCTAAATGAGTCTTTCACTAATGCAATATGACAAACCCTAGGATGCAAAAGAAAAAAAAAACCTAGTTGAATGTTGATGCAAATGAAACCTAGGATGCAATATTCAATTACAATCAGAAATATAAAGTTCTCAATATGCAGGTTCACCAAAATGAAACAAATATTTTAGGATGTGTCTATATGCTACTCTTGCACTCTTAGGATGTTTCACCTAAAACAACGAGATAGACCCTCAAAATCAATGTGCTTCACTCAAATTAGGAAATTTATGATGTAATTAAGGATAAAAGAGATGATTTAAATGCAACTAAATGAACTAATTGACTGATTATGAATTGAAAACTTAAGAAATATGCAATGTTTGAAAATATAGTGAGGTATGCAGAAAATGCAATAGAAATGTAAACTAATGCTAACAAAATTGAACAAGGATAAACAGAGTGTACCTAGAGGTAGATTCAAGACCTAAGAAGATTCTGGAATGCTGGTAAAATCACTAGAAATCAACAGTGCAACTCATTCGCCACTGATGGCGAATCAATCATGCTATTTTAAAAAATGCCCTGAAAATCTGTTTCCAGCTGTCGGGACCTAAAATCTGACAGAATCTAGTTTTCCAACCTTAAGGTGGGACTCATTCACCACTAATGGTGAATAAGTCCTCTCCCAAAATTGTGTGAAATCATGGAACAATTCTATAGTTCTAGATCTGCACTTGTCTTCTTGTCGGGTTGATGGAGTCAATTTTGTAGAAAATGGACTATAGGTTGTCTCCAAGCTTGAAACAGGATGTAGTTGACATGAAACACTTTTTTGACTTCTTGACCACCTTTCAACACCTAATGAATTGATAAATTTGCATACAAAAGTCTGCAAATACACATGCAAAAGGGTAAAAATGGTTAAGGGTTAGGTTATAGGGATTTGCCTTGGTCAAATCCCACTTTGGTAATCAAACCCTTAATGAAGAAATAGAATGAAATAAACAAGGAAAGATGAATAAACAACATGAAAATGTCCTAAAATCACCACAACCTTGTTGAAGAAATATGAAGATATGTCAATGGTTGCTCTAAGGTACTTGATTGATGCTTGAATTCTTAGATGAATTGGTGAATGAATTGGATTGTAGGAGATTGAAGATTGTAAAATGAGGAGAAAAAAACTTATTTATACACACTTGTGCCTTAGTGACCCAATAATACAACATCACAAGCCAACATCAAATAATTTTGAATAAAAAACAAAAGAAATTTTGAAATATTTTGAATTTAGAGCCAAGAGGGACTCATTTGCCACACATGGTGAATGGGTCCCACCTTGGATTTGTAAGTGGGTGTCAGGAATTAAGTCACATTTAATGTTATTTGTTAGGTTAACATTCAAAAATACACTTAATTAAGCCTTATGAGTGCATAAAGGGGTTAGATAAAGCATAAGAAAGGTGTAAATAGTGAAGATAAGCCTAGAAAAGTATGAAATCTTGTTACAAGACTTTACAACACTTCAAAATAGGACTTGATAAGTGATGAAAATGTGATTTTTAGGTGAAATGTAATGAAAAGAGTGTAGAAAAGTGTAGAAATGTGTTGCAACACTTCACAACACATTCACAAGACATCATAATTTGAATGTTTAGGACCTAATGTGAATGCAAAAGTCACATTGCAACATTAAATAAAAGAAAAATAGGTCAAGCATCATGAGAGAAAGACCTAAAAGACAATGAAAATGTTCAAGAGCTAGTCTGGGTGATTTAGTCCCAAATTGGGTTTTCTACACCAAAAATTGAATCTGAGAGTGTTGATTTTAAATCTCCAGAAACCCTAAAAATTGGCTCTAGGACTCATACACAAAAGGTGGCATATCAATCCTAGTGTTCTTTTTCTAAAGGTTGAGGTCTAATTTTTCTCTCCAATTTCTTCCATTTTTGCAATACTTTGTTTCTGAACCTGAAACCCTGATTTCGGGTTGGTAGATGACTTTTCTGTGAAGATAACAACCTTGCAAATGAGGGGTTAACTCCAACAACTTTCTCCAATCTTGTAACATGATCTTCAATGATCCTTCAAGCTCTAAGACACCTAGATCTACAATCACACATGTAAAGAGGAGAAAAACTTGTTGATTAGTTAGTGAATGGGGGTTTGCCTTGATCAAACCCCTTCAAGGTAATTAAACCAAATGATGAGACAATGAAATAAGGACATGAAACATAGAACATTAAACATGAAAAATGATACATTGAATGATGTCCTATAAACTAACTATCTAGCATGAAGTGGTAATGAAGGATGTGGATCTAGATCTTTAAATAAGTGTAGAACAATGCTTAATCTTGGATCTTGAATGCAACATCACAATACTAGCTCACCAACATGCTTGATTCTTGATAACCTTGACATGATGATGGATCTTGGATTGTTGTAATAATTGATGAATAATTTTTTCCTTGAATGCATTAAAATGATCTTGTAAATTATCTTGATGCTCTTATGAAGTCTTGGAATGCTTAACTCTTGAGTGCTTCAATTGATATCATGAATTATTAATAGAGTTCTTAGGTGAAATAATTATTTGAGACCTTTTCTATATATTCAATTCATCCAAGTTACCATTTATTAGATCCCTGAGGCTAACATTCATAACATTTTAGTTTAAAACCCTAACTTCCTACTAAAAACTGAAAGGAGACAAATGGGACTCATACACTATATATGGCATATGGGTCTCCCTTGGGTGGGACTCATAGGCCCAAGGTGGTGTATGGGTCCCATAGGGCCTTTTTGGAGAGAGAAAGTGGAGAGGAGTGAAGAAATTAAGTTTATTTGTTGATCATACCGAGATTTTGATTGATATATGCATCAGGGTGCATAATATAGTTCTTAGGGGCTTATTAATGATGATATAAAGGTCATAAATGCAAGAGGGCCCAAAATTCAATGTGAAAGTGTAAATAAATATACTTTACAACATTAAATTAAGGAAAAATTAGGTCTATTTATCTTAAAAGGCTCTAAAATCTAATATGAAAGTGTAAAACACATTACAAAACTAGATTAGGTCCATTTAGTTTACAAGTCTCCTAGATTTACTGTAAAGGTGTAAATAAATACACTTTACAACACAAAATTAAAGAAAAGTTAAGTTTATTTAGCTTTAAAAGGGACCAAATCCTAATTTGGATGTGTAAAAAACATCACAACACTAGATCAAGGTGATATTAAGTTGAATTTATCATTAATTATTCCCAAATTAACCAAGCAAAATGTGTACTTTTTTGGTTGCTATATTTAGCCCCCACTTTAGTGAGAGGAGGAACTTGCTTCAAACTCACACTAAAGTAGACCTTCAAGAGGGATCCAATTGTACCAATGTGGATCGTCTAGGATGACAAAGATCAAGGGAGTGGTAAAGCCCCTAGGATATAAGATCCTACATTAAACAGGAAGATACACAAAGGAAAAAAGGAAAAAAGGAAACACACAAGTTATATGATGTAGCATGAAGATACACAAACATGCAATGTCAATAACTAAAAGAAAGAAAAACAAGAAAAACAAGAAAAACAAAAAGAGGTGGATCAACCCTCAACCATTTGTCCAACACAATTTGGATCAAATCTAAGATATTCATCCAAAGGTGCACACTCACTTTGAGGTAACAAAACTTCAGGTAGTCCGTTGGGTGAGTAATCTAAGAGAGTGAGACACATACACATGCAGTTGATATGTGCTCACAACACATGCAAGTGGCTAAGGGGAAATCATGCCTTGGATTGTCTTAATATAAAATCATACCAAATCTATACCTCTTGATAACTTTTATAAGGATCCACATAAAAATGTGAACCATAGACTTTTGGGTGTATGTGTTATGACTCTTGTTAAATTAGGGTTTTTCACCTAAATAGAGAGAGATAGGCCAAAAACCTAGATGGTTCACTCAATATTAATGCAATATGAATAAAATATGTCTAAATATGATGATCTAAATGTAGAAAGTTGGTAATAGATATTGATTATTAAATGGAAACTAGAGAAATGCATGTTGTTTGAAAACACATTGTGATATGCAAAATATCTAGAAAATGATATAAAAATGTAAGCAAAACAAAATAGAAAGCTATAAAAATGAATGTGTGCACTTGTAAACTTCCTGAAGATTGGAAATGACTCTGAAATAATGAAGATGTTGATTTTTAGGCCTGGTGGGACTCATTCGCCATTCTGAGTGAATCAGTCCCAGTTTCGGAAAGTTGCTCTAAGGTCCATTTTAGCCAGATGGGTATCCAAATATACAAAAAAAATTTGGGAAATAGGTAGAATGGGACTAATTTTCTACTCTTTGAAATTTAGTCCACTTTAGCTTTTCTAAAAACTCAAAAATGGAATTTGAAGCTCCCGGTTTGCTTAATTTGCATATCTAGGTGTTTGGTTATGAAACCTTAATTTCCAAGGCTATAAATGACTTGTGAATATTTTGGCCTTGAAAAAGTGGAGGTGACTTCAACAAGTTTCCAACCTGATCATCAATCATGTTCAATCCATCCAATATGCCTAAATCTACAAACACACAAGGACAGAAGGAGAAATGTTGGATGTTAGGGTATGAGGGTTTGCCTTGGTCAAAACCCTTTTAATTAGTTAAACCAAATGAAGAAATAATATGAAGCATGAATATCAAGTAATGGAATTAGTACCTTACTATGATGTTAGATCTTGCATGTCAGCTTGGTGTCTTGAAATGATAAAACCCTAGTTTGCTTGACTTGAAGAGGAAGAAAAATGATGAATGAATAATAATGAGATGTGAATTAGGGTTTAGAAGCTTTATTTTATAGTAAATTCTCCTTATTTTCCCCTTAATTGGATCTCTAAGGCCGACATGAAGAAAAATTAAACTTAAAACCTATTTTTTCCCACTTAAACCCTAAAAATGGCTCAAATGGGACTCATTCTCCATCAGGGGTGAATGGGTCCCACCTGGATGGGACTAATTTGACCCTAATGGTGAAATGGTATCATAGGGGCCATTTTTTCAGTTGGAATGTTGAAGAATGAAGAAATTAGGCTTATATGGTGACCTTGTCGGTTATTTCATCAAATTATGCCTCAGGATGCACAATATTGGGTCATAGGGGCCTATTAATGATGATGTAAAGGGTGGATAAGGCTAGTGACACAAAATTCAATGTGAAAGTGTGATTAAATACACTTTACACCATTAAAATAGGGTCCATACATCCTAGAAAGGCACAACATCCAATGTTAATGTGTAGGACACATTACAACATTAGATTAAAGTTAAATTTAATTTGAAAGACTTCTAGACTAATGTGAAAATACTATTTAATATATTTTAAAATATTAAATTAAGGGTAAAATAGGTTCATGAGACTTAAATAATTAATTAAAGTCTAGAAAAGAGTGAAAGTCTTTTACAACACTTTACAACACCTTTACAAGACATTGATAGACACATTTTCTTCAGTTTGCAAGGGTCAAAGACCTAGTGTGGATGTGTAAACCACCTCACAACACTAGATAAAGGTGTTATTAAGTCCAAATTATCATCAATTATTCCCATATCAATCAAGAAATACTTCTTTCTACGGTACAAAATAAGCTTCGATTTTCATGAGTTAAGCAAAGCTTCGTATGCCTAGAACTCATGAAAAAACAAGATGGTTCCATAGGCATGCAAAGTGTGTTAAGCAATGTGCCCATATAACCGATGTTGCAAATGTGAAATAGTGTAAGGGATGTTCAAAGGAATTTTTCTTAGTTCATGTAAGGTCTCTTCTTAGGGAATATTGTCCCTAATGTCTCCAAGAGAGGAGAAGTCAAAGAGATATCATGCTCTTGGAGGAAATCAAACCCAATGATCCCACCAAGAAAAGCACACATCACAAGAAATAAGAAAATCATACAATGAAACATGAGTGTTGATGTATGCCCCCACTTTATAGTGGTTGCTAACAACATTACTATGAGCAATTGTTTTAAAGTAGAAGACATGAGAGATTATTTTGAAAGCCCTATTCCAAGTCATATGTTTCCAATAAGCTACGCCATGAGGAGGGAAGGGGTTGCCCCAAAAATGGAATGATTAAAGATAACTCAATATGTAACATGTGAGCCAACTTAAGGCATGTCGTCGTCCACATCCTAAGTTCTCTTATATATACATGGAAGGTGGTCAACCAGCCAAAAGAGAAAATGATGAGTGACATACAAGGACAAGGATTCCTAGTCCACTTGCTGTTCATCATCATCATAATTGTTCTTCTCCTAATGTATCTTCTACTAGTGAAGAAGATATTTTGGGATTAGACGAACTATTCATTGAAATTCATGAGAATCTTCTTGCTCCCTTTCCTAATGTTTCCCGCATCCAAGAATACATAATTGAGCAAAAGGATCCAATCATCAAAAAATAATAATTTGATGCTTTTTCTTCTCTTGATTCCTCCTCGCCTTGTGGTGAAGTTACTCTAAAAAACCTATTAATGGAATGTGATCAACATCGTGTTTGCTTCTCTCCTAAAAACTCTCTTGCTTGGCAGAATATCATGGTGTAGAAAACATCAACACTATCATGTGCAAACTAAAAATCAACCTTACTCTGAAACATCTTGAATTGCTTGATATAGATTTACCACCATCATGGGAATGCTTTGAAAATAGTGAAACCTTGAAGAAAATGATAGGAGCTTATGACAAGTCACCTTCTACTCCTCAAAACAAAAAAGGTTACATGTGCTATGATCAGTATCAAGAATAAGGATATAGAAAAATGAAAGCAACTCAAAGATGCCACAAAGTTATTGGAAGATGCTTCAGAAACCTTTGATTTCATACCTATATCAATGGGAGAATACAAGATCATAACAAAAGAGTCCAAAAAGAGAAAAGAGAAACTGGTAATAGTAATATAACATTGAATAGCATCCACTTCACCCACCATAAAAGAAAAACCAACATCCAAGACAAACTTTGAGGAAATTGCAAAATCATCCAATCCAAAACAAGTGACCAAAATTTTTGGATGACAACTTGGGAAAGGATGTGATGCTATAGAACAAGGTATCAATGTCCCTATATAGCCTAATGACCTTGGTTCTTTTCCTTCAAAGCAAAAACCTTCAATCAATGTCAAAACTATCACAAAAAATTCTTCCAAGAAAACTTCAACCTTAGTACATCTGAAACTAATAGATATCTCATTAGATATGTATCAAGCAAAAAAATTATTTACTTATCAACATAAATAACATTAGTTTTTTCTCCTTTCCATGTAATAGTTTTAGATTCATAGTATACTCACTATTGCAAGGAGGAACATATCATCATCCATTTTAAACTCACCCTTGTCCTGCACTAAGTGGGGGAAAGGGGTTAGGAAGCCTTATCCTTGTATGTCACTTGTCATTGTCTCTTTTGGCTAGTCATTAAAATTTCATGAACATATAAGAGCAAGCTTGGGATGTGGATGACATGCCTTAAGATTGACTCGCATGTTACATACTTATCCATAATGTAGATCCATTTGGAAAAATATGACTTGGAATAGGCCTTTCCAAGATTGGTTCTCATGTCTTCTTTCATATTAGCATTTATCATTGGTTACTTTAAAGAAATTTCTCACAGTGATGGTGTGGAAACCACTTTAAAGTGGGGACATACATAGATGACATCTTTGGAAAATTTCATGGCACAATTTTTATTTTTTGTGATGTGTCCCCTTCTTGGTGGTGTCATTGGGCTTGATGTTGTCCAAGAGTGTATTGTCTACTAACATGGAATGGTGTGAATGATGCATCCCATGGGTGACAATTTGACACTTTTACTTGTCCCCTCTTGGAGACATTAGGCACAATGCTCCCTAAGAAGAAGACCTTACATGAACAAAACAAAATCCCCTTTAACAAAATTTTTACATAACATTCAAAAGAATTTACAAAATCATTTTCATTGTGGTGCCTTATCAAAGTTATCAGGAGTTATAACTTTGGTATGGTTGAGCAAGAAGCCCAATCCAAGGCATGACTTTCCACATAGCCACCTATGTGTGTGTGAGTGCATAGTAGCCATGAGTGTATGTTTCTCACCTTTATAGGACTTCTCACTAGGCAGATAGCCAATAGTTTCATCGCCTTAGAGTGAGTATGTATTTTTTGACAAACAACCTAGATATGAACCACATCTCGTTGGAAAAATGATCGAAGCTTGATCCACCTCATTCTTATTTATATTTCTTCTCATTTTCTTTCTTTTAGTTCTTGCCATTCCATGTTTGTGTATCTTTTTTAGTTGCATATTATACACCTTGTGTGTGTCCTTTTGTGTTTATGTCAATTTGACTTAGGATCCTGGGGTCTTGATCCTGTCCTCAATCTATCATCCTAGATCATCTGCATCGGTATACTTGGACCCCTCTTGAATTTCTACTTTAGTGTGAGCTTCAAGCAAGTTCATCCTCTCACTAAAGTGGGGGCTAAATGTAGCATAGAAATATGTATCTCTTTACATTTTTACACTTGTTTGGGCCCACCTTATTCAAATTTATGCTTCTTTATGCCTTAAACGGTACTTTTTCCCCACTTTTGAATTAAATATTATTTTAATTCAAAAGTTAGCTTTTCCATCTTCTTCTATAATTAAATAATTATTTCAATTATTTAATTATTCATTAGCCTTTTCTCTCTACAATTAAATAAATGTTATATTCACTTAATTATTTATCCTTTCTTTATCTCCCCAATTAGATAATTATTTTAATTATTTAATTATCCCTTCCCTCTCCATTAAATAATTGTTTTTAATTATTTAATGTTTAACACTCCACCTTTCCTCTATAATTAAATAATATTTTATTTTTTATTATCTAATTATTTGTTCTTTTTAAATAAATAAAATTAATATTTTATTTATTTATCCTATGTTTTCCACCTAAATTAAATAATTTTATTATTTAATTTTCTCCAACAACGTCAATTTCTATGTCAATATTATCTTTTACCTCAAGTCTTTATCTATCCATGTCTTTCTTCTCTCAATTAACCCCCACCCTTGATTAAATTATTTTCTAATGTAATCTTGGCCCTTGATCATGACCCTTATTCTAGCCATTCACCTAACTCTCTATAAAAGGAGACCTTTCATCCATCCATTACCCCAGTATCATCAAGCTTACATGATGTCAAGTCAATTCATCAATTTTGAGGCATTCAAGAGAAAGAATATCCATCAATTGTTGTAGAAATTCAAGATCCTTCATCATGGAAAGTATTTAATTGCAGTGTTTCATGTTTCATGCTTTATTATCTTATTTCATCATTTTGGTTTAATTATCTAAATGGGGTTTGACCAAGGCAAACCCCTAATCCTTAACAATCAACATTTTCTCTCTCTTCCTTTGTGTGATTACAAATTTAGGTTTTTGGATGGCTTGTACATGATAGAATAATAGGCTTCAAACTTTTCAAAGTAATCTCCCTATTGGAAAGGTCAAAATCTACAGAAAAATTCACAACTTCATAAATTAGGGTTTCAAATTCAAACACCTAGAGAAACAAAAAGAGCAGACCAAGAGCTTCAGATTCCACTTTTGAGTTTTCAAAAAATCCAAAGTGGAATGATTCACCATTAGTGGTGAATGAGTCCCATTGTACATTTTTTTTAGAGTTTTCTACAGATTTGAGTACCCAGTTCCCCATAACCTATTATGGTAGATTTTCCTTGAAGTAGGACTAAGTCACATAGAATGGTGTATGAGTCCTTGTTGAACTCTGCAACAGATTCTTTAGGATTCCAAAGCTCCAATCCATCCTTCTCTAGCCTCTAGGTGCACTTCTCTAGTTTCATAAGTTTTCATTATAGTTTACTTGCATTTCTAGGTCATTATGTATATCACAACCTGTTTTCAAACATTTTGCATTTTCTTCGTTTTGCATTAATAGTCAATCTCTTTTATCAATTCTTTGCATCTAGGACATTCCCCTTAGACATATTTCAATAATATTTTCACTAAAATCTCAAGGGATTATTCTTGAGTGAGCCATTAAGGTTTTTGGTACCTCTCTCCTTTTAGGTGCAAAAATCTAGAAGTATAAGAGAGCCACATACTCCAAAAATCACTGGTTCAGCTGGAGTTATTGATTTTAAGGATAAGTGGGACTCATATGCTAGTCTAGGAAATTTAGACCTAGATTAGGTTTTCTACACCAAAACTATAATCTAACAGTGATCATTCTAAATCTCTAGAAACCCTAAAAATTGGTTGTACTAGGACTCATATGCCCAAGGTGGCCTATTAGTCCCAATGTGATTTTTTATGAAGGTTGAGGTTTGATTATACTCTCCAATCTCTTATCTTTCTACTTTCCAGACCTGAAACCCTAATTTTAGATCTGTAAATGACTTTTTGTTAAGATAGCAACCTTGCAAATAAGAGGACAACTCCAACAACTTTCTCCAAGCTTGTAACGTAATCTTAAATGATCCTTCAAGATCCAAGACACCTAGATCTGAAATCACACATGTAAAGAGGATAAAAACTTGTTGATTGGCTAGTGAATGGGGGTTTTCCTTGGCCAAACCCCTTTGAGGTAATTAAACCAAATGATCAGATAATTAAATAAGGACATGGAACATGGAACATGGAACATTAAACATGAACAATGATACCTTGAATGATGTCCTCTAAACTATAAATCTAACATGAAGTGGCCATGAAGGATGTAGATATAGATCTTGAAATAAGTGTAGAACAATGCTTAATCTTGGATCTTGAATGCAACAAGATGATGGATCTTGAATTTTTGCAACAATTTTTGAATTATTTTATCCTTGAATTCCTTAAAATGATCTTGTAAACTCTCTTGATGCTCTTATGAAGTCTTGGAATGCTTAACTCTTGAGTGCTTCAATTGATGATATCATAAATTCTTAATCTTTCTTAGGTGAAATAATGATTTGATACCTTGTTTATATAGGCAATCCATCCAAGTTGTCGTTTATTAGATCCTTGAGACCAATATTCATAAAATTTGAGTTTCAAACCCTGATTTCGTGCTCAAAACTCAATAAAGGAGCCAAATGGGACTTATACGCCATTTTTGGATTAAGGGTCCCACCTAGGTAGGAATCGTATGCCCAAGGTGGCATATGGGTTCCACTAGGCCTTTTTGGAGAGAGAAAGTGTTAGGGAGTGAAGAAATTAAGTTTATTTGTTGATCCTATCATGATTTCAGTTGAAATATGCCTTAGGATGCATAATATAGTGTCTTAGGGGCCTATTAATGATGATATAAAGGCCACAAATGCAAGAGGGCCCAAAATTCAATGTGAAAGTGTAAATAAATATACTTTACAACACTAAATTATGTCAAAATTAGCTCTATTTATCTTAAAAGTGCCCTAAATCCAATGTGAAAGTGTACAACGCATTACAACATTAAATTAGGTCCATTTAGCTTACAAACCTCCTAGTTTTACTATGAAGGTGTAAATAAATACACTTTACAAGACTAAATTAAGGAAAAGTTAAGTTTATTGAGATTTAAAAGGGCCCAAAACCTAATGTGGATGTGTAAAACACATCACAACACTAGATCAAGGTGATATTAATTCCAATTTATCATTAATTATTCACAAATTAAGAAAGAAAAAGGCATACTTTTTCTATTGTGACAATATTTAAACATTTTTATATTATTAATATTATAGTATACATAGGTTTATGAGTATTCAGGTTGTGGCTACATTATCTTTTAATTATGTTCATATTTTTTGAATACACAAGATAATTGAGAGGGGGGGCTAAATAAATTGTTAATAAAAACATCAAGCCCTCACTAACATTCAGATCCATATTTAACCTTAATCTGTTATAATGATTTAGAATGAAAGTAAATAATAGAAACTAAAAACGTAACACTACACAAATTAAAAAACTAGATTTACGTGGAAAACCCAAGAAGGGAAAAACCACAGTGAGGATCAGTTCACAATATATAGTAATTGGAATAATGAATACAATAGGCTCACTACTGGAGGGATCATTACCCAAAAGAGAAGAAGGGCTCATTGCTAATGGTGCACTACCAAATTACAAAAATGAAGAAAGAAAATTGTTACAATGAGAAATGCATCTCAGAGCAACATAAAATTTCCACCACTGCACCAGTAGTACATTCGCACTCTCTCTGAAGAACGTAGACACCTTTTTCTCATTTTTTCCAATAGTACATTAAATATTGCACTATACTTTTCACTTTCCCACTTCACATCACACTTTGGATGACACACACTTCATACATACATCCTCCATCAACTCAACATATATACATACCATATTCAAGCTTGAAAATAAATTACAAGGTTAGATATGCACCTCAATCATGAAAATTTAAATTAAGTAGGCACTAAGCATTCCCACAGTGGAGAGGATGAAAGAAAACAATATCACACCTTAACTCAAACCTAAATCCACTCATACATGCCATTCCATGCTTCCACAAACACCAAAGAAAATCCACAATTAGTGTAAACACCCAAGGTCAGCTGAACCTCTGTTAACACAATTAAACTTTTAAGTACATGGTTCACCAAATCCAAAGATGAATCACATACCACAAACAACATGCTTAAACACAAATTTGAATATTCCATCAACGCCCTAAAATCCAACAAATCCTTCAAAACAACATACAACTGAAGAGCATACTCATTCCGAGCAACTAGTTAACCTTCCACATATTGTAACACATGAATCCAACCTTGCAAAGCACCAAACTTAAAAAAAATAGGATTGAATATAGGTATGAGAAATATAGGCACACTTATAGATTTGCAAGAAGAAAAACCACAACATGGAGAATTGTGGAGCAAAACCATTTCTCCTAGACAACACTGCAACACAATCCACACACTAGTGAACACAACTTCTTCTATCAAACGATCCAAAACAAGAAACTATAGAATAACATCTATGAACACCTCTGATAAATATATTTGAATTTCATAAGAAGATCTTCAACCATGAAGAAATATGAAGAAAAACACTAAATTCTACTTTGCCACATTAAACACTCTTTACCACATTGTTTCCTCTTTTATTCAAATTTTCTCAAAAGCACTTCGAAGAGAAGCACCAAAAACATCTTCTTAGCATCTACAATACCTTCTCAACCATACAAGATCTTGAACATCCACAAACATATGCTCATCAAAGAAACACTAGAGGTTAACATCAGTGATACTACTAATGAAAACATAATGCAATCAATCAAAGCATATCCATAGGTTGATGGGTGAGTGTAGGATCATGGGGGTCCAAAAAGTGGTTGATGAACCAAATTTGATAAAACAAAAAGGGTTTATTGAAAAAATCATCATCTTTCCAAAAATTTAAGATATGCCTTATTTGGAGTTAAAAAGAAAATTATTATTCATTTTATACATACATTCTGACTAAAGTCTTAATTGATAGGCTGATTGAAAAACATCTATAATTCTTTAAAAAATCACATTTTTTGAATTTGAAAAATGTAGCACATTTTATGCTTCCCATACTATAGGATTAAAAAAAAATTTAAATTTCATAAATTTTGACCAAGTTAGGGTGGTCAGACAAACACGTTTTAATAATTTTGAATTTTTCTCATAAAAAAATCATAAATATTTATTTACTTGAAAAAAATACAAAAAAAATTGTGGGACATCCGAGCATGTGTCCTCTACTTGTATTAAAATTTTCAAATAAATATATTATTTTTTACTTGTACTTAGGTTGGTGAGACATACACCTGATTTTTTATTTTTTCCTGAAAAATTAGTACTACTGCATTGAAATTTCAAATTTTCACCAAATATATTTACTTTTTCCAAAAAAGGAATAGTATCTTAGAAGCTACATTCAATTTGCTATAATTTTTCTTGTTACATATTTTTTAAATTATATTAATAACTTATTCAAATTTTTATGTCAATTTTCTTAACTCTATTTTTTGAATCTTTATTGCCACTTAAGGGCCAAGTTTGGACC
>VDFB02355049.1:0-24101 GCA_007258455.2 Sequoia sempervirens
TAAAAGCCAGTTGAATTTTCAAGAATGGTATGACAATGAGATGCAAAGTGATGAAAGCATGCAACAAATAATAAGAGCAGAAGTGTGTGTGAGTGAGTTGTGATAGTAGTTTTTCAATTTGTTGAAGGTAGTGAATTGAAGGTTTCTCTAATCCTATGAATGTGCTTTAATTGCAGTGGTGGATATTTTATTCTCTATTGTATCTATAGGCAGTGAGCCTCTCTATTGGATAGTGAGTCCTTTGTAGGAAATGAGCCTTTGTATTTGGACAGTGAGTCCTCTTTTGGGCAATGAGCACTTGGCACTGAGCCTTTGTATTTAGTTTATAATATTTACATTGTGAGTTAACCCTCACCATGGTTTTTCCCTTATTGGGTTTTCCATGTAAAAAATTGGTGTTCATTGTGTTGATTTACTTTCTGTTATTTATGTTTCATGCTTATATTTAATAATAGAATAGTGTGGATGAAGATTTGATAAGTGATAAATTTTTAAGGTTGAATTTGTGTGACAACTAATTCACCCCCTTCTCAGTTGTCCTACACCTATTTAACAATTGGTATCAGAGACTTGGTTCCCTACTATAGAGCTTAACTGCTTAAGGAAGATCTGATGGCACACATGTTAGTGTTGCCTATGTTTGATGGAAATGACTACAAATATTGGAAGGGACAAATTAGAGGATATATTATCTCTCTTAGTTTCAAGACTTGTAAGGTTGTTGAGAATAATTATACTCTTTTGTCAAGTGGTGTTAATTCTATAGATGAAATCTTTGCTTATGAAGAAAATGAGAAGGTGAAGTATGCGATTTGTAGTGGTTTATCAAAAAATGATTGAATTAAGGCTAATTCTTTGGATACTTCATATGATTCCTATAAAAAAATTTGGAAGAAAATTAAGGAAATGAAAAGGTGAAATTGGCAAAGAGACTAGTGGCAAAGCGTAGATTTGTGAACTTGAAGATGGAAGATGGTGAAGAATTTACAAGTTTCTTTCACAAGGTTGAATAAAATGCAATTGAAGTTAGAAATCAAGGAGGAAAGCTATCAAATGAAGACAATTGAGAAGATCCTAATCACCCTAGTGGACTACTACAATGATAAGATCTCAGTGATTGAAGAAATGTATGATCCTAAGAAGTACACCTTGGAACACATGTTTGACATCTTGCAAGGATTTGAGTTGAGAAAGTTCTGGAAAGATGAAAAGATAGAAGAAAATATAGAAACAAAATTTAAAGCAATGAATATTGTGGAAGAACCAGATAGTGATGGTGTTGATGAGTTTGAAGCTAGCTCCACTAGGAAGTTAAAGAAAGGTATCAAAAAGTATAAATGTATGTTTCACTTTAAATGCTTTAGTTGTGGTAATATTGGTCATTATACTTCAAGATTTTTGAATAGAGTTGCACATAAGAAGAAAATAGATTATAAAGATAAGGATAGGAAGGATAAGAAGTATAAGAAGTTGTACTATGTTAAGGAAAATGCAAGTATATCTGATGATGAATCTAACAATGAATTTGATGATAGTGAATGCTTATTTTTAGCTTTGGAAAGTAAATATGTATCGACTAACTATAGAAAATGTGTAAGTAAGAAGGCTTTAGAGGTTAAGAAGAATATGATGGAAGGTACATTGGTTACCTCTTTGCATGCAAGACAGGATGAAGACTACTAGGTAATTAATAGTGGGTGGTCAAATCACATGGCTGGAGATAAGAGTCAGTTCACTAAAATTGAGAGGTATGATGGTGGTTTAGTTATGTTTGGTGATAACCTTGTGAGTGATGGTCAGATGTGTATCAATGACTTTAAACTTGTGTTTCAAAACAATACATATGAAATTAGAAAATGATCCAAAAATGGAGAAATTATTTCTGCTAGAAGAACACATAGAAACATCTATCAGTTGAAAGGAGTTGATGGTCATTGTCTTTTATCTTAGATCAGTGAAAGTTGGTTATGACACCAGAGAATGGGACATTTGAACTTTGATAACCTAGTCAAGATAAGTGCAAAGGAGATTGTTTGAGGATTGTCTAGAATCACAAGGCCTGCTAATGTCATCTGTAGAAGTTGTCAATTGGGGAAGAAAAAAAGATGCAGCTTTAAAGGAAAGGAACATTCTACTACCAAAATTTTGGAGTTATTACATACTAATCTTTTTGGTCTGACTAAGACTCCAGGGAAGTCTAAATGGTGACATATATTTCATGTTCCTTATTGATGATTACACTCAAATGATAGGGGTTGATTTTCTTAGAGAAAAGAATTAGGCCCTGGATGGGTTTAAGGTATTCAAATCAAGAGTGGAGAATGAAGTAAATATGAAAATCAAGTGTTTACAATATGATAGAGTTGGTGAATTAGCATCTTGTGAATTTAATACATTCTGTGAGAAGCACAACATTAAAAGATAGTTTTCTTCTCCAAGAACTCCTCATAAAAATGGAGTAGTTGAAAGGAAAAAAAGGATAATTCAGGAAGCTTCTAGAACTATGATGAAAGAGTCTAATGTACCTGATGTATATTGAAGAGAAGTGATACATGCTGCTATTTATGTTTTTAATAGAGTTTAGATTAGGCACCATAGCACAAATACACCTTTTGAGTTATGGATTAGTAAGACTCCTATTGCGAAATATTTTAAGGTATTTGGAAGTAGACGCTACATTAAAAGAGATGATGAAAATATTTGAATTTTTTATGCTAGATGTGATGGAAGAATATTTATTGGATACTCTACTACTAGCGAGGCATAGAAATGCTTTAAAAAAAGATTGAGAAAGATCATTGAAACTACTAATGTGAAAGTTGATGAAGACATACACAGACCTTTTGAGATAAGTCAATTTGAACTTGATGATCCTATTTGTGGACATATACCTAAATAAAATAAGGAGAAGAAAGAAGAAGAAGAGACTGAACTAGAACTTGCTACTAGGACTCCTAAATATGTATAGAAGAATCATCCATAAGATCAGATAATTGGAGACGAGAGTGAATGTATGAAGACAAGAAGCAGAGTCGTAGCTGAGGTAAATTTATGTTTACTCTCTAAAATAAAACTTAAATCTATGAAAGAAGCATTAGAAGATATAATTTTAATAAGAGCTATGAAAGAGGAACTACAACAGATAGAAAAGAATCAAACATGGGAAATAGTCCCTAGACCTATGAAAAAAAATTGTTTGGCTTAAAATGGGTGTTCCAAAACAAACTGAATGAAAGTGGAGTAGTAAGGAATAAGGAAAGACTGGTATGCAAAGGATATTCACAATTTAAGGTATATATTTTGAAAAAATGTTTGTCCCTATAGCCAGAATGTAATCTATAAGAATGTTTTTGGCATTTTCTACACACAAGAACTTCAAGGTATATCAGATGGATGTTAAGTCAACTTTTCTAAATGGTGAGTTGGAGGAATAAGTGTACATGAAGTAACCTGATGGGTTTTATTTGTTTGACAAGTTGTACATGGTTTGTAAATTGAAGAAAGAATTGTATGGATTGAAGCAATCACCTAGAGCTTGGTATGCAAGACTGGATAGATATATGACAAGACAAGGATTCAACAAAGATTTTGTGGAAAACAACCTCTACTTCAAAATTCAAGGCAATAAGATGTTGATTGTATATTTTTATGTTCATGATATCATCTTTGGTGGAAATGAAGGCATGTGTAAAAATTTTGCTAAAGAAATGAATTTTTTTTTGAGATGTCTATGATTGGTGAATTGAATTTCTTCCTTGGTCTACAAGTGAATCAAACTAATATAGGGATGTTAATTTCACAATCTAAGTATGTAAAAGAGTTGTTGAAATTTTTTGGGATGGAAGATTCTAAACCAGTTTGTACTCCTATGGTAACTAGATGTAAACTGAGCAAGGATGATGAATATGCTAAGAATGATCAAAGAAAATATAGATCCATGATTGGAAGACTACTATATCTTATTGCTACTAGACCAAACATTATGCATGTAGTTTTTTTAGTTTATAGATTTCAAGAAGATCCTAGAGAATCACATCTTATGGTTGTAAAAGGATATTTAGATATCTTAAAGGCACAACGGATTATGGACTATGGTACCCTAAGAGTAATGATTTCACCCTGAGTGCTTATACAGATGCAGATTGATCTAGATGTGTAGATGACTAGAAAAGTACTAGTGGTGGTGATTTTTTTCTTGGAGAAAGACTAGTTTCATGGCTGAATAAAAAGCAAGACTCAATTTATTTATCCAGTGCAGAGGCAAAATACATTGCTACAACATCTTGTTGCACACAAGTTATGTGGATGAAGAAAACTCTAAAAGACATTGGTGTGGTATATGATGAGCTTATTCCCATTTTCTGTGATAATACATGTGCAATAAACATTTTGAAGAATTAATTTATGCATTCAAGAACAAAGCACATAGCTATCAAGTATCATATTTTTAGAGAGAAAGTGTTAGAGAATGAGGTCAGACTAGAGTATGTGACAAAAAAGGAACAAATTGCAGACATATTTTCTAAGGCTCTTCTGAAGGATACTTTTGAGCATCTTAGGGAGTGATTGGGGGTCATTGGCCCTCCTAATTAGGTGCATATGAAGGTGGATTAGTCTAGTGAATTCACATATTCTTCATTTATTTGGACTGATAGATGTGTCTACTTCACATGGAGAGTCGAAAAGGTTTTCATTATTGTAGCATAAGTGTATTCCTAAAGGGGAGTAATAAAATTATTTTTTCTGTTCTATTGATGTCAAAGGGGGAGAAAAGGTTATGTGTTGTCATCAATGGAAAAGGGGGAGATTGTTGCAAGTATGAGCTAGTTTGGTTGTGTTGTCATTAATGTTGTCACTGATGTCAACACAGTTCAGTATGTTGCATATTGTACATGTATGGTTGAGATGTTGGTGAAATGTTGTGAGTACATGGAGCTATCTTTATAGTGTTGTAGATATGTTGGTTTGATGAGTTTCCAAGTTATTTTTAGAAAATCAATAGAGAAGAGATGTTAGAGTAATGAATGTGTTTAGAATGTGCTCTAGTATGTGCCCCACACTAATCATGTGTTGATCCTATGCTTGTGCAGATCTAAAGGAATTTTGTTGGTATTTTCATGATAACATATGTTGGGTTTTAGCTTCTTGTGAGATGGTATGTGAAATTTGTGTCCACCGGTATGTGTGTTCTACTGGTAGAGTTAGTTTTCAGTGGACTGGGAGAAATATGTTTTCTCCACAGTCCTTCATTGTTTCGTTATAGATCATGTAGATTTGGGATATGTCTTGTGAAGGTATTTCCTATGCTCTTGTGAAGAGGTTTGGAGTTTGGTAATCAAGAAGTCATGTTTTAGTATTTTGGTGTGTCTTCATAATCTGAATTGTTTGATGAAATAAATTCAGTGATTGAAGCCCATTTTTCTTATTGTAGATGTATCTGGAAGGTTCTGAGATGTATTCTCATGCTTAAGGAAGTTTTTTGTTGTTTCCACATGGTTAATGGTTTTTTTGAGTTATTTTGTTCTCCCTATTGCAAGTATGAGCTAGTTTGGTGGTTTTGTCATTAATGTTGTCATTGATGTCAACATAATTCAATATATTGTATATTGTACATGTATGGTAGAGATGCTAGTAAGATGTTGTGAGTACATGGATCTATCTTTACGGTGTTGTAGATATGCTAGTTTGATGAGTTTCAAAGTGATTTTGAGAAAACTAATATAGAAGAGAAGTCAGAGTAATGAATGTGTTTAGAATGTGCTATGGCATGTGCCTCACGTTTCTTCTATGTTGATCATAAGCTTGTGCGGATATGAAGGAATTTTTTTTGGTATTTTCATCATAACATATGTTGAGTTTCAGCTTCTGGAGAGATGGTACGAGAAAGTTGTTTCCACCAATATGTGTGTTCTACCAGAAGGGTTAGTGTTTTGTGGAATGGGAGAAATAATTTTTTTATGCAATTCTCCACTATTTCATTTCACATCATGTGGATCTAAGATATGTCTTGTCAAGGTCTTTCCTATCCTTTAGTGAAGAGGTTTTGGAGTTTGTTAATCAGGAAGTCATGTTTTAGTATTTATGTGTGTGTCTACATAGTCTGAATTGTCTAATGAAAGAAATTTAGTGATTGAAGTCTATTGTTCCTATTGCAGATGTATCTTTAAGGTTCTGAGATGTATTCTCATGCTTAAGGAAGTGTGTTGTGGCATCCATGTGTCATCTTCTAGTTGGGAAGAAATTTTATCTATGTTTTCATTAGGTTTGGCTGACCTAGTGTTTACACTTTATTCGAGGAATAAAATTTAATTAAGAAAGCATGTAGAATATTCAAGAATGTTATTTGTAGTCCTAGTTATATGTTTTATTAGTCCACTCGTATTCCTTTCCACTGTGGAAATTTTGAGTTGCCAACCTAATTTAAATTTATGAAACAATGCATTGTCGCCGACCTTGGAGAAAGTTTCTAAGGTTGAGAATAGTATAAAATCAAGTCGAGCTGTGAAGAATAGTATGACAATGAGGTGAAAAGTGATGAAAGGATTCCACAAATCATAAGAGCAAGAGTGTGAGTGAGTGAGTTGTGATAGCAATTTTTTAGTTTTTTGAAGGCAATGAATTGAAGGTTTATGTAATCTTGTGAATGTACTTTAATTGCAGTGGTGGATCTTTTATTCTCTTTTGTATTTGCAGGTAGTGAGCCTCTCTATTGGACAATGAGTCTTTTGTATGTAGTGAGCCTTTTTATTTGGATAGTGAGTCCTCTTTTGGGAAGTGAGCTCTTCGCACTGAGCCTTTTTATTTAGTTTATAATCTTTAGATTGCGTGTTAACCCTCATCGTGGTTTTTCCCTTATTGGGTTTTCCACGTAAAAATATTGTGTTCATTGTGTTGATTTACTTTTTGTTATTTACATTTCATGCTTATATTTAATAGCAAAATAGTGTGGTTGAAGATTTGATAAGTGATAAAGTTTTAATTTTTAATTTTCATGACAATTTATTGACCCCCTCTTTCAGTTCTAATGCACCGGTTTAATGCTCCCTTGACTTACAAATGATTTTTTTACAAGTAATTGTGGAATATTCTCATTTTTTGTTGAAATTTATTTTGGAATGAAAGTGAAATGTGAAATGTAAGTGTAATTCATCCTGATGTTTGTTGCTTCCTTATCTTATAAAATGGATTTCAAGGCTAGTTACGTAGGAGGTTGGTAGGTAGTTCATTCTGAAATGGGTTATGCATAGAAGGAAAATAGATAGTAATTTTTCTAGTAATATGTTTTAGGGAAAGTTCAACTGATATATATATATATATATAGATGGTTTTGATGACAATATAGATAGAAAAAATAGTACTAAATTTCTATACATTTATCTCCTATGTACAAATTATACAAGCTATGAATAATATAATAAATTGTTATCTTATTTTTCTTTGTTGGATTCCAATTGATGTGTTGTTTTATTCTTACTTATCCATTCAATGAATGTATGTAAATGCTTGAATGCAAAAGTGGGTTTTGTATAAATCTTTCATGAGGATGGTAGTAAGAATTTAATTATGGAAATAACTGGTGGGGGTATTGTAATGTAGTATTTTCAAGGCTATGGGTAATTTATTTAATATAGGATTGATATCTAGTCATATAGGTTTATGGTTTGACTCCATTTCCCAGAATATAGCACTGGTATGGAAAATTATTCATGCTCCAATTGTTGTGAACAAATCGGCTTCTAATCACAAAATATAATTAAATAACTTATGGAATTATCTTTGGGTGTGTGGGAATGTTAAATGAATTATATCTTCTCTTGTTTAAGTTAGTCACTACTCTGAATATTAGCCAAATATTTAGGGTAGGGTGCCTCTAAAACATTTAAGGAAAATCATCTATTTATTTTGTGTTTGACACTAAATACACACCAATATCTACAAACACATTGTTTAGGATCAATGCCCTCCTAGGTTTCATAGAGCCTAAAGTGAAAAAATGAAGACCTAAGAGCTTTTACTTATGTCTTCCCCAATCCTTGCCCTTACTAATAATCATCCTGGGAAAGTTCATAGCTTTGTGGTAAGAATAAGTTTGGTTCTTAAAATTTAACCAACTATAATTATTAATGATGGGTCGTCAAAGGGTGGCATGAAATGTCAACAATTACCTCATCAAGTTGCATAGTCATGGCCCATTTAGTCATCCATAATTGCATTCTTCACTAGGTTTTTAGTTTATCCCTAAGTTGATCTTAGTAGGGGTGTTAGAGTAAATATGTAACCACCTAACAATTAATTATTCACTAATTAATTATTTGGCCTATTTTACTGTATTCACTTAAGCTAAACCTAGGAGTGTTTTTTATTATTCTATTGGGCTATTTATAGGTCAACTTCTTTTACTGCATAGGATAAGGAAAAATTTCACCATCTAATCAAATCCCCATTGAGGTTTTCTTTTTTCTTTATAAGCATTCATCATTGTACACTATAGTAATTTACATGAAAAATTGTATGTATCTAGTATCAATACATTTATGGATCAATTGTATTCTAAAGGTTGCACGAGCATAACCATTTTTTTACTCTTTAGATGTGATAGGTTTTTTGGTGTTCACTATCAACTCCAACACCATGTCCTTAGAAAGGTTTAATTTTCACTAGGTTTATGCAGGTTGGGATAAAAATGGAAATTGAAGCTAGAACATAAGATAAGTTCAAAACAAGCTTTGAGGTCTAAAAGTTAGAGATAAAAATGCATGTTTGGGGGTTAGAATTTGAGAAAAAATAAGGATTTGGTGCTTAAGGTTCCAAGTTCCCATCATAATTGACATTCAAAAGGAAATAATACAAAATATTTATCATGAAGAGAAGGTAGAGCATGGGATGTTGAGTAAAACATTAACTTGAACCCTAATATTCGATCTCCTTGGTGCACTCTAAAGTCCACAAGTTATGAAGTACAAAAATGGAATATAATATTTGAAGTCCTTAATGAACTATGAAGAATACAAAGAATTAAAAGAAGTGGCTATATAAGGAGTTGGAATGGAAAGTGACATATAAAAATAACTTGAAAGTTCAAATTTTCAATTTTTGTCTAGAGCCAAAGGTTTGAGAGGAAATGGATAAAAAAATTAGAAGTTAGGTTATGATTGGAAATGGGACTATTATGCATAATTCCAAAGTTCCCTTTGATATGTGAAGTCCAGAAAGGAAGCAGGAAGCTTTGTAGAGGTGAATGTTAGTTTAGAAACAACACCTAAATATCATGAGTTTGAAACTCCACAATGTCATAAAGGAAAACCATAATAATGAAAAGGGAAAATCACTAGAAAACCTACACTTACAAATCACTACTCACAATAGAATAAAAATAATGACCAATATTAGACCATTAAAGAAAACCTTAGCTATGAAAAACCCTAAATTAAAGCAAAAACCTCACTAGTAAAATCCAAAAACAAATTGTGACTACAATAAAATGATCTATGAGAAATCTACTACCATAAAAAAAATATTAAAATAATCAACTAGAAAGGAGAAAGAAATAAAAAATGATTGAAAGAAGAAATGAAACAAAATAATTGACCTATATTATAGAAGAGAGGTTGAGGGGAAAGAAAATGGTGAATCAATAACACTGCATGAATACTCTCCACACTTGAGTAATCCTTCAAACACTAGTCTCAAAATTCAATAAATCATAATGTAAAAATAATTTTGGGAAGGTGAGAGAAAAATGAAGACTTCATATGAAAATATGAGGATAAAAATTGAAATAAAAATATACAATCCCTTGTGTAACCTACACATTTGGAAGTTTAAATGCAAAGAATAAGGTAAGAATTATACCTCAAAAGAAAATTTAAACTTGGGGGTCCATGGTCCAGGAAAAAGAAAGGATTAGATAACATAATTCATGGGTGAATTGAGGTTTTAGAGACCAAGATAGTCCTAGGAAAATGACATTTTTAAAAGTTCTTTGGAACTCTAGGAACTTAAGGGGTTTTAAGGTTATTTGAAGCTTTAGAACCACTTTCAAAAAGAGACAACAAATACTAAGGAAAGAAATAAAATTTTAGTGTAGTAAATTATCACCCTTTGTAATTTCACACTAAGTTCTCTACCTTATTTTAAATATATTATTAATTACATTCATAATTTATGCATTTTGAGGATATATTGAGAAAATGTATGTAACTCCATGACTTACCAACTTTTTGGGGCCAAAAACACCCAAAAAGGGGTGTTGGGTGCCCCAATCTTGGGATTTTTGTTTCAAATTATTTCCACCTCTAATATTGACCTATGGTGTTTAAAATTTATGCATGGACATCCTAGGTCCAAAAATAAATTGGGATGCATTTATAAAAAAAAATTACCTCTCATTTGAACATCTAAAATTATGATCTATTATGCTCTATGGTGAATTATGAATTATTATAGTATAATTTTGATGGTACATGTGAATCCCTCCATATGTTATTTCTACAAATATCTATTGTGTAATGTTATCCAATCCTTATAGATCTTCAAGGAAATATATTCCTCCATCAAATATTTGTAGCAACCTATGGTGTGACAAAAGTAGGGGAAAGGGCCCTTGAACATGACCAAAGAACAATAAATAGGCCAACCAACCAAAAAAACTAACACCACAAAATAATAGGGTCAAAAAATGGACCAACACCCCACATCAAAACAATAAACCTAACTAGAACAAAATGGAAGGGAAAAACAACCAACTATGTAGCAAAATACCAAAAAATAGAGCATAGAAAAACATAAATGAGATGACACATAGACCCAAAAAGTACCAAAACATAGTGACAAAAAACCAACTAACCATAAGAAACACATTACTTTTTGGTACTACAAATTAAGTCCCATTCCTCAATACTCTACTTCATCTCCTCACTACATTACTTCATCACCTAAGTAGTTATGTCTTCTTTCTACATCTCCTTAGTTTTAGAGGAGTTCATGTTTCTATGGCCTTTCCCAACTTTTGTCAAACCATTCATTGTGCCAAATGTTTCCCTCTTCATTATACCTAGATTAATAGAAATTAACTTATTAAATGCCCTATCCATTCTATTCACTTTGTCTTGTAGCTCCCACAATTGAGTTAGATAAAACTTAAAGGGCCTATCTTTAGGCTACATTTCCTCTTCCATTTCCACTATGGCCTACCCTCTCACATCTTATGTAACTTTCATAACCACTTCTTGAATTGCTTTTTCCATTTACTTATCCCCCTTTTCTTCATTTTCCTCCACAAACTAAACCACCTCTTGGTGATCCTTCTCCATATCTTCATATTCATCACTAATAATAGAATCATCTAAGAGTTGTTCACCTAGGACTATAGATAGTTCATTTTTACTCATATTTATGGGGAAGGATGAATAAGGGGTTACAAGACATAATAAACCAGCCAAAATTGTAATCAAAGGAAAAATCAGATTTGTTAGATGGTTAGATCAAAAACATTAAAATCCATTAAAATAACGAAGCACAAAGGAAAAATGATGAAAACGAAAGGAACGATATTACCATAAGTCTTCCTCTTCCATGCTTCACCTTCGTTACACCTCCTTACTGGATAATATTGCCCTCAGATTCGTCGTTTGAGCAATCTGGAAATGCCTAAGTCCTACAACAAGATTTGAAGGATTTGATATATCTAAATGCCTATATCTAAAAGCCAATGCCCCTGTCTAAAACAAATGCCAATTGATCAAATAACTATAATAATAAATAATGAAATTGCATATGACAAACTAAGTGTGAAAATAAATGCCTATAATAACTATGCAAATCGTCAGCATGTGTGTGTCCTTGAAAAATGAGAAGAAGATGGCATTTTATAGAAAAGGCCATTTCGAATGGACGGACGAGATAAATCAATGATGAACCTAAAATGAATGATCCAGATTAAACCTGAGAATCCCTAATTAGGGTTAGGGAAAAATCCTTAATCGAACGGTCAGAATAAAATCGGATCAACGGTGGAGAATAAATGAGACAAATTAATTAGATAATGAAGATTTTTGAAAAATCAAGAAGATAAGATTGCCTGATTTGCAAGATTCGAAAAATCAAAGAGATAAGATTTGGACTGAAGATCAGATTTAGAAAATCAAGAATTTGCCCGATTGCTTGATTTTTGGAAGATTAGTTACTAATTTGAATTAAATTAATTCAAGTTATGGATTTTATGAGATAATAAATAATCTTTTTCAGATTATTTATCCAAATCAACTGACAGTTAAGATTGACATGACATTTTAAATAATTTAATTTATTTAAAACGAGAAGAATATGAAATTAGCAATTAAATAATTAAATTTAATTATTTAATTTAGGAGATAAGACCAATTAATTAAATAAATTAATCAACTTATTTAATTAAGACAATCAGTGACACATTAAATAAATAAATAAAATTCATTTATTTAATAATCAATAAGAATTAAATGCAAAAGGGGAAATTAAATAAATTAAGCAATTTATTTATTTAATAATCATGAAGAATGCAAGGACATGAATTAATTAAATAATTATGAATTAATTAATCAATAGTCAAATGTGGACCAAGGACATAATTAAATGACATAATTATGCTAGGACGAAAGTGGTAAAAATGAAGCTTGCAGGCCTAGGTCATTTTTAGGTGTCTACAAAAATAAACCTGGAAAAAATAACCCGTCACAATAACCCAAGGACAAAATAACCTAGGGTCATAATAACCCAAGCCAAAATAACCCATGGTCAAAATAACCCATGGACAAAATATCCACATAAGAATATAGAAAAAGGAAAACAAAATTTTATAAATTACATGTATGTTGCTAAAAAATCTCTATTATTCAAATTTTCAATTAAAGTATTAAACTATGAGTGATGCCTCTTATATAATCTAAAATGTTATGGTTTTCATAACCATAAACCAATTTTTTTAGTCTTTCTTTGAGTTCACGGTATTTTTCCTTCTTGGTTGCCTAGTGTATCCAACCATATATTTCTCTATTCTATTCTCTTGGAGACTCTATTCTTTTTTCACTACTTTGATGAAATTCCAAACTAAGTTGTGCAATGGTAGAAGCAATTCACTAAATCCTTTGTGCCATTCCTCAATAGTATTATTGGTTATGGGAAGATCATATTTAGTAGCTGAATAGAAATTCCACATTGTGATTGGAAACTTGGGTGATCATCTATTGTCTCTTCTGGTTAGTCTTCCAATCCATGTGTCTTGAAAATAATCAACTTATTCCCACAAAATTTCCTTTATTTTTATAATTATTTATCATTTTATAGGTTATTTAAGCATATTAAAGGTGTTTTAAGGTATTTTAGGGGTATACATGGATATATGGTCTAAAAGTGACCTAAATAGCCTCTATGGTGCCTCACAATCATATTTATAATTTATTTTATGTCATTTCTAGTTTACTAGCTTGATCTAAACTGAACTTGGGTTATTTTGTCCATGGGTTATTTTGACCATGAGTTATTTTGTCCATGGGTTATTATGACCTTGGGTTATTTTGTCCTTGGGATATTTTGGTCGAGTTATTCTGTCCATGGTTATTTTGGCTAGGTTATTATGTCCTGGTACCTGAATAAGGTGGGGGTGTTCATGATTAACCTTGATGACATTAGCATTGGGGCTAGTTCCCATGGAGGGGCCGAAAAGGGGGGTAATGGTTGAGGCATAATTATAGAGGTGTTGAATGAAGCCCTAGTGAAGGGGAGGAAAATAACCTTTAGCATTGCATTGCTTAAGAGAGGAGAATTGAAAACTTGGAATATTAATATTTTGATTTCTCCTAACATGACAAAGAAAGGGGACGTGATACCAATAAGTTGTTGTGTACCTTCCCTCTAGGGTAAATTATTTCATCAAATTCACATAGACCACCCCATAAGGGGTTGGGAGTCATTCCCTATCATCACAATTTTGGTACTGCTCTAATTTCTCTAAATGTTGAAGGAAATCATCAATAAACCTCTGATAGTTTCCTATTTTTGATTTTAGCCACTCTTAGACCACTATATAATAAGCATGCCACTTCAACAATCAGTTTTAGGAACACCTCAAACCCAATACTTCCAATTTACACTATCTCTCCTCTACGAATTGTAGAATTTAATAGTGGTCTCATCACTATATCCTCTCATTGCCATAAAAACAGGTGTCATTCCAACATCTTTGAAGAGCCTCCAAAGCTCCACATTTTCCATATCAACACATAATAAAGTAGTTTAGATCACTTCCTAGGACCCCCATAACTTTACAATAGTTGAGTTAAGAGAAAAACATTAACAAAAATCACAATAACAACAATGTGAAATAAGTAAGCAGTTCTCAAAATAATATAGGGTTCAAAAAAGTTTAACAAAGGAATAGAGGCACCAATATCCATAAGAAAAACCTTGATAAAGTTACCAAAATTTTGGAAAGATCTATAGGGGCCTTTAGTTAAAGTGTTTTCAAGGATATGAGTCTAATAAATCTTTCATTGGATGTTGAAAATTATGTTCTAACACCCATAATCCATGTGAATAAAACCTCTACAATAAATACATTTGATAGATATTAAAATAAAATTGTAGCACAATCATCTATTGAATTGATAGATGGCCATCAGAGGCATGGAAAATATGTGAGGATTCTATAAAAAAGAGCTTTGTAACCTTGATTTCATTATTAAAATAATCCCCAAATACTTAGTGTTAGGAGAAATATGATCCACAATCTTATCAATGAGACCCCACTCGAGTATTACTTAGCTTGGGTTAAATAATTTCCTTTGAGGGTGCAGTATCTAGAAAAGTATCTCGTTTTCCACACTTTATTTGGGAATAATACTTAATAATAGAAATAAGCTTAGTTTTTCCTTAACTTAGTGATGTAATGTGTTTTTCATGTTCACATTAAGTTTAGGGCCCCTTTTAATTAAAAAAGACCTAATTGTTTCCTATTTTGGATATTGTAAGGTGTATGTAAGTTACACTTTCACATTAATCTAGGGCTTTATTTATTAATTGAGGTTAATTATTGCCCTTAATTAAAATCCAAGCCTAATTAAATGTAAATTATGAGAGATAAAACTTGACATTCATAAATTCCATAACACAACACTTAACTTTGAAAAGTGTGTGTCCTAGGTAGGAGAGCTATGACCCATTTTCCATAGGGTGAATGGGTCCTCACCTATTTCTAGGATCCCATTTTTGCGTAACATTTCACCTTGTCCCATGTTTTTCCTAGGGAAGTGGCCTAGGACCCTTTCACTCTATGGAAAATGGGTTGTCACTTAGACCTAGGACCCCTCCTTTTAATATGTTTTTGGCAATATTTTAATGACTTCAAATCCATAATTTAATTTTGGCTTGTTATATTTGAATTTTGTGAATTAGTGTTAAGATATGTATAAGTACAAGGTTATTTCCCTAAGTTCATCCTAAGATCTTCAAGTATTCAATCTATATAGAAAAGTGACAATTAGAGCATCTTCAATGCATTCAAGGGTGGATTATTAATGTTTATTACAACAATCAAGATCCATTATCATGTCAAATTCATTCATGTTGTTTGAGCTAAAATGTTTATGTAGTGTTCATGATCAATTCAATTGTTCAAAGGAATGATCTAAAATTGAGTTTCATGATCAAGATCCACATCAATTGAGGCCACCTCATGGTAGTTATAGATTTGCATTCCAAGGTTTCAAATAAGGTTTGGTGAGTTGTGGAATTACATCTGTTCAATAATCATTCCTTCATGATTTTATATTTCATTTCAAGGTTTAATCACCAAAATGGGGTTTGACCAAGGGAAATTCCCATTCCCTAATAAAAAAAATTCCTCTCTCTAATGTGTGCTTACATATTTAGGTTGAAGATACATTCAAGAGAAAGATTGAAGAAAGTTGTAAAGTTGTCAAAGGTACAATAGAAGATGTCAAATCATGGAAACTAACCTACAAAACTTATTTCCATCTTTCTAACAATGATCAAATGGAATTTGGAAGTGTAGATTGAGTAGAACAAAACCCAGAAAGGAATTTCTAGGAGCCCTATCTAGGACCCATTTGTAAGAGTTTAGGTGAACTCCTCAAACACCCCAGAATCACCTACAAGACAAAACTTCCTCAAGAGAGAAATGACAGAAATATCATGCTATCATTAAGATGCAAGGATTCCAAATTGAATATTACATGATTACAAATGTACAAATGCCCTGAATATATAGGCATGAGAGAAAACCTAAGATGCATGAGATGTTTCCATGTGTCATGATCTAACAACATGTGACAACATGTGACCCCTATCTAGATGAATATTAAATGTTGAGATAAGTTCTAGAAGGACAACTCATCTTCTAGAAGGAATCTTATCCCACCAAACAAGGAAGGGAATATTTCCCTATTTATTAAATGATTTATCTAATAATGCAACCTAGGACTTAATTAATTAAATGCAAGACCTAAGTTAACTTATGCTAGTGTAATAATTAATTAATTACACTAACACCCCCCCATAAGTTCAACTTAGGGAGGAAAATGTAATGATTATGCAACAATGATCGATGATGGAAAGATGGGTCCTGGCTATGAGGCCATGTTAGGTACCCATGTACATGAAGATGCAGAAAATATCCCACAACTAGAGAAAAGGGGAAAACCCAGTGGGAACAAAACCCCTCTCCAAAACGGAGATGAAAATGCAGAAAAATGTGAGATAGGATGGAAAGGATGGAGGACTCCCAAATACCCCCCAAGTACACCATCTATCACATGGATACAATATAGAGAGACTATATAGCCCCCCCAGAAGATGTGATCACTTGCAAAAATGGTAAGTGTCTGAAGACAGAGAAAGATCCAATGTCGACACATAACTTGTTTTCCTTTCAGAAGAAACAAAACCAAATGCAAGTGTAGAGATGCTTCCCATTCCAAATAGGAATTGAAGAAAGGAAGGATGAATGTGGATGTTGATGATTTCTCTAACCTTTGCTCAAATGTCTCATTGCCTAAAGATGAAGATGCCACAATTAATGAAGAGGATGACAAATTAGGATGATGCAGAAACTGATGTCAAACAATATCCAAAGAAAAACATGGAATGGATATGATGGAGACTTGATAGCCCCCCCTGAATGAAGTGTCCTCAAAACCATTGAAGGAAGTCTAAAGAAACAAAGGTGTCCAAACCATAGATTACTTGCTCGGAAGAAGCAAATCCAATGGTGGATGCTGAAGAAACCTCAAATCCTTAAAGAAGTTACAGGGAAGAAGTCTCAGATATGAAATCTCTGAAGAGAAACCAAGTGCCTCCAAGATATTCTCTGGATTCCCAATCAAGTTTGAGACAAAGGAATGAGACTCAAAACAACTCTCCAAAGCCAAATATGAATAAAGGAGTGATATCCCCTCAAGAATGTCCTCCAAACCTATAGAAGTAGCCAAGCTAGCGATCTCTGAAATGAAGCCATCCTGTGATGTCAAGTCTAGAAAACTACATATGTCTTGATGGATGATGATAGTGAAAGTGTCAATCAATGAATCTAGACAAGGAATCAATAAATTTGAAGGGATTCCAACTACCTCTAATGGAGAATAAGCACCTAAAGAAACCTTTTCAATTTCTTCAGAAAGATCAAGGAAATCAACCTCCTCTACAACAATATCATCATAGGGAACTTGATCTGAAGCATGAAATTTTGAATTATGACCATCAGAGAATGGTGGAGTATCTGAATCTCCATAGATGTTAGAATATTAATCTTTACTTGGTAAAGGTTATTCTTTAATTGTAATTTTTTATTAACTTGTAGGAATATTCCAAAGGAATCCCTACAAGTCTTTTGTCTTTTTGTCATCTCACACATGTGTGAGGATAACTTATTTTTTAATTCCTTTATTAAGGAATATTTGTAACCACCTCCTTAAGAGGTGACACTTTGCACACACATAGATGAATGGTGGCATTCATTGAGTTGGGAGTTACATTCTAACTCCTTCTTCTCACCTCTACTTATTGAGGTGCCTCTCCTCTCATTCTTCAAGACTCATGCAAGCAAGCTAAGGTTGAAGCTCTCTCTCTTTGTATTATTCTTTAGGCATTTTGCCTCCATTCATAATATTGGGGTTTTTTCTTGTTTTTTCCCCTTAACAAATTCTTGTGTCTCTCTTGCTTTGGTGGTGCTTGGTTTGGCTACTTCAACTTATTTGGTAATCTCTTTCCTTCAAACAATTGCTCTTTATGAGTACTTTCCTTTGCTCTTTTTTATTTCCTTTCAATAGATCTCCCAAATCTTTGTCCAAAAGATGTGAGGACAATCACAATGATTAATAGCATTCAAAACATCAGAATCAACTTGCATAGAAATGACCTCCAAAATAGTGTACCTATTGCAACTCCAAGCAAGTTCCTTAATACCTTCACTTGGATGAGGAACTATACCATACAGATGAGACAATAGATCAAGTGATTGGATATGGTGGTAAATCCCATCTTGCCATTGCTGATAGTTACCCATGTGCAACATAACCAAAGGAGGATTATATGCAAGCCCCATAATGAACTTTCTCCCAAAAAAATACAAATACACTAACCTTGAACAACAAATAGAAGACTTCCAAATATGATATACAACTGAAGTGATGCTACCCAAATCAAAAAATCTTTTCCCAAGCTTCAAGATGTCCAGGTTATTGAACTAATGCACCAAACTAAAAAAATAAATGCAAGAGTACCTGGAGCTGAAACTAATCAAGGAGTTTGGACTAATGAAAAAAGATCTGAAATATCTCCTAAATGTCTCTAAATTTCTATATTTTGACAATTTGATGCAAAGATATTGGTCATTGAGTCCAAAGTGGAGGATTGACTTAAGTTGACTGTAGAATTTTCTATGAGAAAAATTTCACATAATAGATGGAACCACTAGAAAGTACATGAAATTTCATTTCCGATGGTATCTCAATTGTTAATTTTTGATACCATGGCCAAAAGTTATGATTTTTTCAAAAAATATGAATTTAGCTTGCAAGAAATGGGTTTTCTTTAGCCGAGAGAAAATGATGCATGCCTATTTTTGTTTAGTGATTTTATCTAGATCTTTATAAGATATCAAAATATAAAAGATACCCAGTTCATATTTCGATCCTGGCTACAAAACCCAGAAATCATTTTTCTTGCAACTAAGAGGAAGTTGGATTTTTGAAGCAAAAATGAAAAATGACTTTAAAACAGTTGCTTGCATCGAGCAAAACTTTTATGCCAAAAGTGATATCTCGTATTTGAGAAGAATTCTGTAGTACTGAAGCTCTAATACCATGTAGGAGTTTTGGTGAAATCCTCAAACACCCCAGAATCACCTGCAAGACAAAACTTCCACAAGAGAGAAATGATAGAAATATCATGCTATCATTAAGATGCAAGGATGCCAAATTGAATATGACATGATTACAAATGTACAAATGCCCTAAATATATAGGCATGAGAGAAAACCTAAGATGCATGAGATGTTGCCATGTGTCATGATCTAACAACATGTGACAACATGTGAACCCTATCTAGATGATTATTAAATGTTGAGATAAGTTCTAGAAGGACAACTCATCTTCTAGAAGGAATCTTATCCCACCAAACAAGGAAGGGAATATTTCCCTATTTATTAAATGATTTATCTAATAATGTAACCTAGGACTTAATTAATTAAATGCAAGACCTAAGTTAACTTATGCTAGTTTAATAATTAATTAATTACACTAACACCATTCGCCATAGGCAAAATTTGTCCTAGGATAGCTTTCAAAAATAGTTTTCTTGAGGTATGCAAGATTTTTCCTTCTCAGATCTATGCAAGGCTTTTTTTTTTTTATAGTATTATGGTTCATCCGAAAAAATCCACTTTTTAAATTTCTTGAATGTGATCATTTGGTATTTTATCTCTTCTCACAAAACCATTGTTTAGTTACTTCTATAAAAAGTTATCTTAGGACACTTTGTGCCATAATAGGACACTTTGCAATAATTTTTTAGATCATTTTTAAGTGTACTCCACTCATATGATTTGTGTGAAATAAATTTCATTTAATAGCTCTATGCTTCACCTACTCAAATCTGGTCTTACGTTTTAGCTTTTAGATGATTTGCTTATTTTACAGTGTCTCTGAAAAGTGCTATTTGGCCTAGAACCCCCTCCTAACACAAAAAGGGAAATTGCAAGATTCCTTAAAGGATTCACTCACCTAAGGTTTTAAAGTGGATTTTTACTTGAGGGATCTCATTTTCTTAAATGTAAGAGAAGAATGGGTGGGTTCATTTACTCCATTTTTACCTTTCTATTTTGTTACCCATAAAAGTTTTCTTTAACTTCTATCCGGGTTGCTATCTTTCTTTCCGTCTAAGTCCTATATTCAATTTATGTTTGGAAAGCCTTTTCATATTCTTCTCAAACTTGGGCAGGGTTTTTTGTGTGTTCCTCAAACCCCTCAGTTTACTGCTTGAATTCTTGGTCCTTCACCCAACGGTGTTTCATCACCATTGTCAAACTTTCCTTTCCTCCAAAATTGGGAGTACAAATATTAAACAAACTAATTGATGAGTTGTGTGTCAGAATTTAGAAACTTCACCCACAAGTCCTACCTCGAGTGACACTCTTTAGGTTATTTCAAACCTAGGCAGGGTTTTATTAAGTTCTGCAAACCACCTATGTTTTTGCCTAGAAGAGTTTAAGTGATTAAATTAATAACAATTAGTCTAATCACTTAACTCATACTTTATTAAAAAAGGAAACCAACATTGTTAAGTATAATATGAACAAGAAATAAATGAATCCATCCATTTAAAGATAGAGTAGTACCAAAAGGAGATATTTAATTTATATATAAACATTTTTACATTGCACTATAATTTTCAAAAATAGCCTAGTTTGACTACAAAATTCAGGTCATGGACAAAAGGGAAAAAGAGATATTTGTTCTTAGGTGCACAAATCAAATATGGAGAGCTCTCCATAAGAGATATTTGCTTTATCGTTGGCTTGAGTCACTTTGCATTATGATTTCCCATCAAGCAACTCACACGTGCCACCACTTGATATTCCTATGTGTTGCATTGATGGTTGGTGAAATTATAGGTCATTTGGAAGTTGTTTGTGGGATCATGATCAGTTTTCTTTGTCAATACCTATTCCTCTACAAAATTGAATTACTTAGACCAAATTCTTGAGAAACATTTTGAATACAATAAGTTGTTGCTTTAGTAACGAATTCGATTCCTATCCAGTGGCTTTAGCTATGTTATAAATTTGAAATTGTAAGGGATTTATGGGACATTCTTCTTATTTTTTGGGGGATACATGTGGGGGTGTTATCGAGAAGGAATAAAAATTTATTGCATACTATAATGATTTATAATCTGTGTTATGAATTAAATGATGCTTGGTATACTGATCTTGGTATTATGTGTATGATATGGTTGTCTCCTTTGAAAGATAAGCTATATACTATTACTTTATTGTAGTCTAGTTTATTTTCATTGATTTAATTTGATGGTCATGAGTTTTCAATCTTTTTGTTGATTATGAATGGTCCCGACCTATGCTTCCATGTTAGTTTCATATTTATGAGCTAACGTTAGTCAAATTTTCTTCTTTCTATTTAAAATCACACCCATTTGCTTTAAATAAGATTAATTCATTGAAAATCAAGTGAGGGAGTTGTACCTCGACAAAATTCAAAGAAAAGTCACAAATGCAATTGTGGACATTATAGAGCTATTAGCGGATTTCAGTTGGTGTTGAATTTGGGTCTAGAGTCATTATTTAAATATGTATATATCAAATTTGCTAAAATATTTTTGGTGACTCCGCTGGGAAAAATTAAATTGGTTGGAAAGGCTGACAATTGCCATCATGTCATGCAGCAAGATGGTACTTCCTCACAATAATGTATTACCTATTTTGTAGCCAAACTTAGATTGGGTTAGATTGGAGCAAAAAGACATCATATCACAATTAAATACAATCGTGTGGAGATATACGAGGAATGCGATAGATTATATGTGAGTAAATTTTGTCTTGGAGGAAGAGGAGGAATAGGCCTAATGACTGCCTATACCTGTGATTGAATGACCCCCAAAGTTGATATTCGAATACTAGTATGACCCTCCTTGTAATCATAATCATCAACTAAATCCACCACTACATCAACCAAGGGACCCACCTACACATCAACCTCATAATCCACCTTTAGCTCATCTACCACAGTAATTTTCTTTCCTTAATTTTATTCCATGCAAGTTGGTGACTCTATCTATTTGTTTATGGCTTCAAATCTCTAGTGCAAAAAAGTTGTCCCTCTTGCTATATCACAATACTTTGATTTATCCCAAGGTTCTCAAAAGATATTTCCTAAATATTCATTTAGAATGAACAAGATCATGAGGAGCATATTTTGGAGCTATGATAGTTGTAAGTGTAGTTTTAGGAATTCAAGAAGAAGATGTTTTTTTAACATTTTTTATTGACAATTTGATTGAAAAAGAAACAAAATGGTATAGAGGTCTTGAAAAAGCAAGCATTACTAGATGGCATGTGCTTAAGACAAAATTTCTCCAATGTTATGGAATCCCAATTGACATTATAGTTGTTGGTTGTTTTCAACAAACCAATTAGGACTTAACAACTACCTATGAGTTTTGAAACTCAAATTTTGAATACCTACAAGACAAGTGACCAACAAACAAAATATACCACCAATTTCTTTATCTCTTGCACTTTGGGGTCTACAAATCCTGAGAGGGTGGTCCCAAAATGTACATTATACAACTCTTTTAGATGATTCACATACACATTACAAATTTAAGCAAATATATTCTCACTAATGACTAATAAGATGAAATTACTCAAGAAGTTTGAAATTCCTTGAATTAATTATGCATCCCAAGTTGAGAATATAAAACAATATAGACTACAACAAATTAAAGATATCTATCAATGATTATTTAAAAGATTGTTCTCAATTCAGGTTACTAGAACCATGAGAAATACTTAAAGGGGTTAGGATTAGTGTCATTATCTATGGGATAGGAGTATGAGAAAATTGAAATATAGGTTATATTTAATTCTGAACGCCCAAGATCTAAGAGATCCTACTTTGCAATTCACAAATATGTAACCAGATTCTAAAGACTACTTATCAGATCCAATGACCTTGCACACAAATTCATGATTTAATTCCAGCATTTTAACACACTCTATGAACCAAAGATAAAACCAAAACATGTATGAAATTATACAATGATGGAAATTAATGAAATTATCTTTGATAAAAATTTCCATTAATAATCTGAGTACAAAATCAAAATGGAGAGACTATAGACTTGGGAAATATCCATTATCATTCAAATATGATCCAAAACCATACATATGAAAAAAAATTCTATCTAGAATTAAACAAAGACTTAGCATATTCTCTCTATGTTCTTAATTTTCATAATTAAGTTCCAAAATCAACAAAAGACTCGTACAAATGGCCTTGAATTCCCTTTTATAGAATAAGGGAGAAAAAAAAAGCTTTAGGCCAGATGTACTCATGTCACATTCTAATTGGACCACTATCAGACATATTCCATAATTCAGTTATATTTGCATTCTCAAAATGGAGGTTATATACATGAGACAAAGATTATTTACATTCATTGTAAGGAGCAACTTTTCCTTCCAAAAATAACATGTCAAAAAGAATAATATTTTTTGTTATAGCACATCCACTTCATCGAGAAAGATGAAAAAATGATGTAGACCAAAAGTGAGTTAGCATCTCAATCAACATTCCACATCATCAACAATTGATACTTTCCTGTGAAACATATATTTTATACATTCTAACTTATAAGGCTAGACCTGTACAATACTTGACCAATTATATGTTTTACATCCATCTTTACCCACCAAATATACTAACCAATACCCCTCACCATTCTTCATACTCTTCATTAGATGTTGAGTTGAAATTGGTGATTTTATCTAATGTCTTCATGTAAAGGGAATACTTGGTTATTACAAAGTTGGA
>VDFB02355050.1:0-13677 GCA_007258455.2 Sequoia sempervirens
TATTAATTTCCTTTTACAATGTATTAATTTCCTAGAATAAAGATGCAATCATGGTAGATTAGGGTTCAAATCACAAACACCTTGGTTTCTACGTAGGTCCCACCATTAGAGAAGAAGATGTAGAAGGATAACATGGCACACTTATGTGTCACTTCAATTCCTATGAGGCAAAGGATTTAAAAGAAATTACATTTTTGGATACTTAACAATTTAAAATAAAAAGAGGTTTGAATCACCCAGCACCAGATATTGAAAGATTACCAGGACTCAAGACTTTGCCCACTAGGTTCATGAGAACTGGGTGTAAAGGGAGAACCAAAAATGGGTTCAAGTAGGACCAAAATAATTAAAAACATATTTGCAACAAAACCTTTGGTTTTCGGTTTCTAGTTTTCAAGAAAAGAAAAAACTAGTACTAGGCTAACAAACAAAGAAAAGGGGAGCACACACACTGAGATAGTTCATCTGGGTGGAAAATTACCGAGCATGACCTACCGACTGGGAAAAAAGTGAAACTTTCCAAAGATACAACATCCTTAGCACAAAAACATCAACTTTGAAGACCTAGGGGTATGGTAAGTCGATAAGACTAGGGAAAGTATTTTGCAACCTTCCAAGTCCAGTAAAGACAAGAACTTAGGTAGGGACTAGGAAAGTTGAATCAAAACATCCCATTTTACCATTTCCTCCAAAAGTAGCACACCAAAGCAAGAAAAAGAGAAGGAAGGGAAAGAAAAGCAACAAAAAAAGGGGCTCCACATTTTTTCAAAGAGAAAAATGGTGTGTGTTGTGAGACCACACAACAAGTTCAACTTCCATAACATAAATAGATGATGTGATATGACAACTTATAAATAACCCTTGATTATTTTGATTCAAAAGATAGTGAATACAATACTAGAGAGCAAGATAGGTTAATATTCAAAATTAATGAAATACACTTAAGTATTTGAGTCATCTTTTGTTATAACAAAGAAAAATTACAATATTTCCTATTTGTGCTATCAAATAGCTTAAACTATACAAAAAGAGCTTACGAAGAATGAGATGAAAGATAAAAAGTTGAAAATGCTTTGAAATTTTGAATAAGGCTTAGGGGTCCCTTTTATAACATAAGGGAAGAAACAAGCAGAGAAGTGAAGAACCTTATCCAAAACTTTCTAACAACTGAATTCTAAGATAGGAGACATAGGAATAAAAGCATGGATCCTTTCATAGGATGGGTAAAAATTTATACTTTTCATTCCATGCCTTAAACATATCCTCAAAAGGCCAATCATGAGCTAAGAGCTTTTCCACATTCTCCAAATTTTTATGATACTTGGCATCAAGTAAAGCACTCACCTTTCTATAAAAATTTTCCATCATTTTTTCTGCATTGACCATCCTATTTGAATATGAATCAAGTAGATTTAAATCAAGTTTTTCATCTTTGTAAATAAAATGGAGGAGTGTGGGGATTACAATATTGAAACTATCCTTCCATTTATCTAAGGTCTTCAACTCACCATTATCTTCTAATAGGTGGAGTACAACCCTTTTGTCAACATTTATTAAATATGCCATTTTTTCTTGTGCAAATTCAATTATACTTTCCAAATAACCTTTATTATTCTCTGCCATCTTGAAAATCTCAAAGGTAAGATAGATAATAGGTGGGGCATCAGATGTGTGTATAGATCCCTTATACATACCTTCCAAAGATGAAAATTGAGGATTCCATTGTTCAAATATACATTTGAGCCGCTCTTGATTCCCACTTATTCTTGTAATGGAATTTCTTCAATTTAGATATGACAGATGAGTATTTTTTAGCCTTCTTAAGATTTTAGACAGTCTATGCTCCAAGATGCACATTGCAATGCACACACTCTCCTCTTGTTGATTCTATTGAGAATTCTTCAACTTCCCTTCCAATATTTTAATCTTTTCTTTAAGCTCTACATTTTCAATCATCACATGAGTAGGGGAACTATAGAAGAGGAGCCTACTTCCTGTAGACTTTTGAGAAGGGATTTCTAGTTAACCAATAATACATGTTTCCATGAGATCATTATGTTCCTTCAAAATTATATTAAGTCTATCTTGCAACCTTCAAACAATATCTTCATTAAACTTGGAAACATCTACCACTAATACAACAACTTCATGGGTAGAGGTGTTAGACACCGTCTTTACAATCAAGCTCCCTTTGATACCCTTACCCTTCGATGCTTTAGCAATTGTAGACTTGTTTTTTATTTGGGACAAGGGCCTAGATTGCAAGGGATTCCTAATGTGGGTTGAACCCTAATCCTCATAATTCCATCTCTACTTCTTGTTCTATGGCTTGAAAACTTCCAATTCTTGTTTCCTAACAGTATCAAAGAGAATTGCAGAAGTAATTTCCCATTCAAGAAGCAATAGAAATTCACTATCTTCCACCATTATTCTCCCTTATTCACCTATAATGTTTTTGGAATCAAAATTCATTTCTTCCCTTGCCTTTCTAGCTACTTCATCATACATTTATCTAGCCACATCTACTTCTTCCAATTCAACTCTTTTAAGGTACTTGTCCCTCTTTGATCTCAAAACAAACTCTTTAGACTCCTAGGATTTTATAAACTCATCATCAGACATGAATTTTCAACATGCCAATTCCCTCAAATCATTGAGGTTACCTCTCTCCATATCCATGTCCAACCAAAAAAAATTCTAAATAAGGCCAACAATATTCAATCTTGGGGACATGGAATATATTGTTGAATTTGATCTATGATGATATGAGCATCTTAACCTCCATCTGGATTGATGGGATTGTCAACCAATAATGCGGGTTTCTCAAATTTCATCCTCTTTTGTGGTTGCTCTCTTGCGGGAGAATCAAAATTCACATTGATTGTTTCAGGGGAAGCAGAGGGAGTAATGTGTGGTGGGTCTAATTGCACATTTTCTCTAATAAAAGGCCCCTAGGGCTAGGCCTTTTAGATAGAGAGGTCAAGTGAAGGTCTAGGCCACTTTGTTGGTTTCTCTTCCAAGATAGGGGCCTTACCTACAAATATGTCAAAACTCTTCAACACAGGCTTAATCTTGGAAATTGGGTCAAAAATATAAGAAAATTCTCTATGATAATCCTTATCATTATTTATCTTGGAAACCTCTACCTTTCTGAATGCAATCCATTTTTCCTTTCAGTCTTTTACATTAGAATCATCCTTCTAATTTCTTATGACATCTTCATTTTCATCAACCTGATGGCAAAAATTAGACCTTCTAATACCTTACCTCATGTTATATGAAATGTTTAGGGTTGAAATTCCTAGTATTTAACTAAAATAACTTGTATTCCCCAAGTATTTATTTTAGCCTATTTAAGCCATGTCTAGTAAAAGAGAAATTTGAAAAGGAAATAACATAAGGGAAAAATACCCTTTCCTTTGTTTCCTTAAATGAAATTGATCAATCTCATTCAAATGTAATATAATTTCCACGAATTCCAACCTAGGTGACACACGTTTGGGTAGCACATGGTGGGCTTGAGGGCACCCATATATTCTAATAATAGCCAACTTTTAATGGAGGTAAAAATCCCCTTACTTATTTTGTACTCCTAACTCTAGCCTCCTCTTTTTGGGCCTAAGGAAATCCAAAATTTCTTTATGCAATCCGAATCCAAGTAGACCCAACCTTGCCATAACTTTTCTTTTGGTGCAATGCCATAATTTTTGCTAACAATTGTTCACAAGAAATACCATTCTCAGCAGCAATTTTCTCCATTGCTATTTTTACCTCATCCCAGGAATCCTTGTTTCTCAAGTTTTCAAACAAGGGTTTACTTTTATGTTTAATTTTAGTTGCAACATTCCTATTGGCCACAATCCTTGATTTAATGGTGTCACATGGATCATACTATCAGTGATAGGAAACATCAAAATTACAAAAATTCAAAAGATCATGAGCCACACTAAAATATTCTCTCAAATGTGAACCCTCCACATGAAAAAGGTAAAGAAGGAAATAAGCTCTTCTTCTACTGATTGAGAAAGTATTATTTATCAGTACTCTCCCTACCTTACATATTCAAATGTAAAACACTTTTTGTCACATGAATTAGAAGTTTGTATGGCTTTACTCCTGGTCCATAAAATCTTAGCACATTATATTCTTCCATTAGAAATTCAATAACCATACCTGGATGTGGAGGCAAAATATTCATTCTCAGTGCTCAGGTGCCTGTCACTCTTCCAGTGTGTCAGGCTAACAAATGGGACAGGTGGACCATCAGCCAAGTTCAGACCATTTCACCTCAATCCCAGGGAAAATGTTTAGAAAAACAGAAAATAGGTAGCATCATCTTTGAACCCATGGTTTAAAAATTTCAAAATAATAAGGAGGATTATGATTAGATTTCAATTTGTTTCTAAATTCTTTGGTATCCTAAACTATTTTATTTAGGAAAGAATTTTTCTCCCTTTCATCCATTTCTTCATAATCACTAGAAATATTTTCTAGGTCAATGTGGATGATTCAAAATTATTCAATTGTAAATCCCAACACTTTTCCAAATTCTTCTACTTTAGTGTATAACATTTCTTCTTTGCTATCTATATTAACATATACTCTTTTTTTATCATCATAATTGTGGGTGCAAAACACAATAAATTTTGGGCAAGGGAAAACCTCATGTAACATCATGCACCTTTATTGAAGTACCATTGGTGCACTGACACTAGTAACTTGTGTTTTCTTTACAACCCTATTCTCACATGAAAATATAAGTTATGAGGTAAGCTTACCATAGATTTCATGATCATAAATATCATTGTATTCATCAATGAAACTTGAGGTTTTAAGCAATCCAACATAATCTATTTTTCTACCTAATTTTGCTTGCCTTTCCCAAAAACTAGTGTACTAGTGGTGGTAGAAATTCTTGTATAGTGTGAAATCACTCTTACACCCTCTTTAATTTTCCTCAAGTCTCTTAATTTCTTTACCCTAAACCAAAATTTTGAAAAAGTAAGAACTCAATAAATGATCAAATGTAGGAATTTAATCTTTCACTTGGATTTTGATTGTTGAAAAGATTAATATTGATAGGTGTGGACTAGCTTTGTAATTTTTTTGTAACCCACGACAATGAGCAATCTAAAATATCCCTTTGTGCTGACTCACTCACTTAAAAATAAAATCACTTAACAGTAGAAAGTTCACTTTTTTTTTTTTAATATTAAAGTGAATGAAAAGTCAACTTGTTGACTCTAGACTACATAATTAGTACATTACTTTTTTGTAATGACACTTAGAAATAATTTCTCAAATAGATTATTAACCCTTGATCTTTATAAATCTAGATTAGTTATAGGGTGTTTTTGGAGGTTTGAGTTTGCAAGCCTATCACTCTATGCATTTCATCCTAGAATGCAAGTACAACCATCCATCAAACGTTCATCAAATGATTGAGTAATTTATGATATGAACAATAAACATGTGTTTTAAAGTTTTTTAAACTTTAGTGGCACTAGGATACACAATCCTAATGGATCCATTAAGAAGAGTCCACATGTCCATTCCATGGTTCCGCAAATCACATATAGATCTACTTGAAGCATCTTATGGACTTGTGGAATCCCATTAAAAGCAAGACATTGATTGACTTCAAGGCCTAGGGGCCAATAACTTAACATTCCAAAGGATGTAATAAAATGACTAATGATACCAAGAACTAGAGGAGTAGGTAAAAAAATAATTAGAAATCAATAAAAATTTGGAAAACCCTAGCAAGAGTGACAACTTTTAGTGTTTTTTGTCAATTTGATGGAAACTTTCTTTTTCCTTTGTATTATTTTATGTTTCAAATATGCATGGAATATTTCATAAATAGATAGTAATTAATCTCTTAAAGGAAAAAATGTGGATTTTGTAATTTATTAAATATTTCATTTTATTATTTTATTCCATTTACATTAATTGTATAATTTGAATAGACACTGTAAATCATAAAATAATTCTTTACTATAAATGAATATCAAAGAATAACACAACCATTTATTTTATTACAACTAAATTATAATGCTACATTATTACGCAACTTTTTAAAGATGATTAGAGCATGCAAGCTCTTTTTTAATATAAACAACACATGTCACTTTACATTAGACACAATTGATTACAATATGCCATTGGTGACCATGGAAGAGCATTTCTTATACCACATTCTCAAACCACGAGGCTTGCCAACCATGGTTTGGATCTTGGGATCTTAAATATGCTTCTACATTTATAATATGCTCAATTTGATGCACCAACACAACCCAAAATGGCACAATTGATTCCAAGATGGTAGTGGTGTCTATGGGTTACAAACCATATCACCAAATAAATAAATTTGAGAATCCATAGGGCTTTCCTTCCATGCTGGGGAAATGGGAGTTGTGAAGATAGAAAATGTATCTATCTTGGTTATCAACCAAAGTCATGTAGAAGATAAGGGATAGTAAATTTTCTACCACCATCTTTGTGCTACTTCCATGCATCTTGAAAGCTCGTCATGACTCTAAAATTCCACAATTCCTCTTTGAGGGCCTCTGTCAAAATTGAGTATGAGAATTTGTCAAATTTGAATGCAAATAATATTAAAATACTTATGTGGGAATACTTTCTATGAAAGCAATTATCTCCATTAGAGCTCCTTATCTTGGTTCAAAATCTATTTGAGAAGTCAAGTGAACGAGATCAACTTCTTTCCAATTCCACCCATTTTGAACTTGAAGGAAATGGTATTTTACTTTGTAACTACATAACTAGAGGTATGAAAATTTAGAGTATACCCAATAATAGCACATCATATTATTGCTTATTAACCTTGTAAAAATAAAACTCTTACAAAAATTTAGAACATTGCACTCAATAGTAAAGCCTTTAGCCTTCTACAAATGATTTCAGTTGTGCTCACTATCCCTATTTATGGGTCACCACTATTAGCCTAATCATTGTTTACTCTTGAGTCATGCAAGGTATAATCATGAAAACCAAGTAACCAACTTAATCACGTAACATAAGTCTTACATTTACATTATTTATTTGGATTGGAATCTAGCTACATTAAAACTATACCTCAAGCTAACAAGCTATCAAAATCACCACTCAAATGATATGAAGTCATTACAAATATTATTTCAATTGATCACTAGATTAATGGCATCATCATATATAGTATGTCATGCAATTTTCAATATCAAGCTAACCAATCATTCACTTTGGATGTACATATGGCATTAATCTATGGTACTGAAACCACACTTTCTTCAAAGAAAGATAGTCTAGTGGATATGCAAAAATTTATAAGAAGACAAAAATTGATAAAAAGAAAGAACGTCCCATGTGCCATGCTTTTTTCCATTTTCAGTATCAAGTTATCAAATCCAACATTTCACTTGCTTCAGATTAGAAGAGAAAGTTAATCTTGAATATTTTAAAGTTTTCCCAGGTACATATGACATTAATTTGTAATATCACAACCACACTTTCTTCAAAGAAAAAAGAATTTCAAGAATTGAGACACAAAAAGTATTTTCACTTAAGTAGCCATGAAGTACATAGTGAGCCTAGCCAAAAAGCCACTAACCATGACAAAAAACAAGTCATAAAATACTTATCACATGAGTTGTACAATAAAATATAGACACAATTCATTACTAAAAAATTCTATAACAATAGCAGAGGCCCTCAACTAGGTGTTTGAGTAGAAGGTGAATTGAATTGAGAAAAGTAAGAGTAGAGAAGAAAAGTGAACCACCCAAATCCTTCCTCCAAAACTCCAAACTCTATAATTAAAAATTTATCGTATCACACACAAGACCACACTTCATATTAACCATGGCAAGATCTTTCACTTTAGAAGTTAGCTAGTTCAGGTTGGCAAAGATTCCACCAATAGGAACTAACCCACTTTCAAAATTATAATGCTCAAGTTTCAACTCCAATGAATAAATAGAGTAAATGAATGGCTGCAAATAACGTATTGTTGTCTTCACCAAATCTTTATCCAAAAAAATATCCATGCAATTGGACAAAAAAGAAAAATCTACTAAAGAAAATAGAGCATGGGGGTTGTTCTAAAGTCATTCCCTACCCATAGTTATTTTTATAGAATCCTCAACCTACACACAATTAATAGTAAAAACCATACCAAACTTTCATCTATCATATGCATCGTTGGTTCTTTTCTCCAAAAAATATTAGGGTAGCATGACATGCCACAAAGACTCCATAATATCACATTGAAATTGAGAATAAAGAGGAAAGAAAGGAAAGCAAAATATAACATAGTTAATATGAAGAACATAAAGTTGGTAAAGTATATATAGAACAAAGACATCAAATACTCAACACTCAAACATCTAATTCACCACTTGATGTGACAATATTATTTTAAAAAAATTAAGTCATGACATTAAGCGATTAAATAAATAATAAAATTTAAATCATTGATATTTTAAAATCTAATGATTTTGGCATTATTTTGGAGGTTTGAATTCACAACTCTAGCGCTTCAGACATTTTCTTCCAAAATGCAAGTACAATCATCCATTGAAAATTCATCTAGGACCCAGTAGCGCTTCTAAAATTCTAAGAATTTTGAGTCAGTACTTGCCTAATCATGATTTATTTCCTCTGTTCCTAAGGGTAGGGTTTAGGGTTTTGGTTTAAAAATCCCTCATTTCAAATTTTATGGTTTTAAACCATTAGAAGTTCTAATATTTTGTTGACTTGTTATACCCGATTACCGATTACCTGAGTTATCACTTGAGCAATCAAAATCATTGTTGTTACTGGCCCCTTGGTCTAGGTCTATTGGTCACCGAATATTTTCCATTGTTTTAATACTTCCTATGGTTGGGAGAAATATTTCCCATCTAAATTATTTGTGTCTTAAGTCATTAATTCCCAAGGTTATGTGTCTTGTCAACTTCATTGGGTCCCCTTCATTAAAACTAACATTTGTCCATGTGCAAATTGCCAACCATCAGATCAAGAGATGAGATCTTAGTCATCCCCGCTAATCCCATGGGAATAAAATAATAGATTTTGAAAAGTAGTGGGGTCAACGGGTTGTTAACCCATGTTTCACTGCAGGTATGGGGCTCAGTCTCCATTATCATGCCTAGTGCTTTATGGATTTCAAATCAACGACCATGGTGCAATGTTGAGATTAGATCTTAGTTGTTCCCTACTCACCCTGCAGGATTAAAATAATGTTTTCTAAAAGCAGTGGGGTTAGTGGGTGAATGACACATGGATCTCTTCCTCCACTTGAAAAGGGATGGTCGATCCCACAAACAGATTATTTAGCATCCATCCAGTATATTTTCATTGGCCAAAGGATGAGTGAATGATGGAGATGCAGATTCAAACTTTATTGACTCGATCTGAGTTGTCCAACATGTCATTTCACAAGGAGATCGATGACTAATTTTCAAAATCAGGATATGGACATGAGAGTTGCTCTGCCTCATGCGAGTGAGTAGTAATGACACAAGACACATGTAGGGTTACCCAAATATGATCTTGAGGCATGTGAATGATTTCTTTTCTGCAATGATTCAAGATAAATTTTTTTAAAGAATCTAGAAGATTAATGGTTGTGCTTCAAAATCCAACAGTTGATCATCTGCTCACTTGTGTTGGCCTTCTTTGAGCATTAATTGTTGATATGCTCAAGTTGCTTGATACATGTGAGTTGGCATTCATATTTTCTACATAATTGCAATTAGAAGTTGAGGATGATGTGAGTGACTATGTCAAGGAATTTGAAGGGCACTAAGTTATTCTTTCCCAGGTAAGTTAATGTCTGGATTCTTATAGGTTGACTAATTATTAGTTGGTTTTTCTAGAGAAACTATTATAGGATTTGTATGTTTGTTACCTAGGGTTTGCACATGAATTCTTGCTAGAGTTTCACATAAGTCAATAAGGTTTGCACATTGTTGGGGTTGTCTCTATTCTGCAAAGCTTGTGAAGTTTCTTTACTAAAGATGGGTAAACCCAATTTATCTACCTCCTTAGTTAGAAGGTCTAGGAGACTCAGTTTTCTTGAGTCCCATGGTGATATCCCTAAAAATGAACAAGGCACACTTGGAGTTTTTATAACTCCAAAGGGAGAGAGGAGTGCCTATTGTAAGAAATTTGTGCAGGATGGTGTCAAGAGCACTTATCATTTGAGGAGCTGGGTTTTTTTGGGAGAATCGGCCAAGTTTAAAGAGGATTAAGTGAAATCTATGTGGGAAGCAAAAAGGAGGAATAAGTATCACCAGGATTACATGGGATGGCATAACTCTCCCATTGAATTCTTGGATAGTCCCTCAGGAAGTGAGATTGAAACTGATTCAGGCTATTTCCAGTTCTTATTCACCATGGCTAATCTGATGGACTTTGTTGAGGATGAAGTGGTTGTTTCTCCAATTTTTGCAAGGACAAAAAGTGGGCATGTGTAGTCTAGTGTTGAATGAGCAAGATAAAATCTTGGTCCTAGTTTTTATTTTTTGATGATAACATTGCCTTTGGCATTTTTGTCTTTCTTAGCATATGTTTGGTTTTTGAGCTTTGTGCAAACTTGGAGGCCTTATGGCTTGTATGATGGGAATATTTTTTCTTGACATGAATGTGGAGTTCAGAGGTTGTTGCAATGACTAACAGTTCCTTTTGGTGGTTTGGTTGGTTTTCTTCGACGAATCATGTGAATTTTTTTTTGCTTTCCCCTATTCTACAAATGATTACATCTAACTATCTAGGGAATATCTCAAATTCAGATGAAATTATCTTTCAAATGGAAATGAAATGTAATTGTAATTCAACCTGTTGCTTGTTTCTCCCTTGTTCTATAAAAGGGATTTCATGGTGTAGAGCACCATATCTTTTAATATGCAAATGTTGTAAATGTTAGGTTTTTGGTTAGTTTTGTGTTTCTTTGATGTAATAAGGTCTTTAAGACAATTTTTAAGGTCAATGTATGTTAGTTGGGTCATTGGAGATTCAATTTTGTTAATATTGTAAAAATGGCAAAAAGTTGCACAAAGTTGCATAGCAACTTTTGCATTATTTTTGGCTTGTAGGGGAATTTGAACGGTCAAGAGGTATTTTTTGGTGGGAAAACATTTGGAAATCATTTGTAATATCTTTAAAAGCATGTGTGAACATTTTCAAGGGGATTGTATGATAGAATTTTGAAGTTTTGAATAATAAAACTCTTTTTTTCAGCATTTTTGAAGGGAAATTTGCTACTATAGCACTTGGTATAGCCTTGTACAGATTATAGGTGATCTTTTGTGCATTGAAATTGATGAAGGGATGAGTTAGTTTCATTTTGGTTTTGGTATCATAAGATTTCATCAAGATTTACATATTTTATTGTAGATTTACTAAAACTAGTTCAAAAAACCTAGGTTTTGGGGTTTTGAGAGCAAAATAATGGAAGGGTAAGTGCGCACCAAGATAGTTCCCAAAAAGGGGGCTTAAGTGGCGCACCTAAAAAATCAGGAAATCTTGACCTTGGACGTGAAATTGAGGATAGTTACACTCAATATTTTGAGATTCAACAAAACAAGGATCGTAGTGCTCTAAGTCTACTTTCTAAACTACTAATTTATTTTGAAAATGGTTGAGATTAAGGGGTTCAAAAGAGGGACATACACAAATTAGTGCTATTTTTTTCAGAAAGGAAACACCAAACATAGCAACTCTTGTACAACACAGGCATAGTGGAGGAACTTTTTGTAAGTATTTTAAAATCGCTCTGATCCAAGGATTAGCTAGTAGTATCTAGTTGATGCATGAGATTTTTTCTGATAATTTTAATGAATAACGTTTTTTTACTGCATTTTCTAAGTAGGAACTTCTGAAAAGTAGAGATTTTAGCGTCTCCCTAAAATGTTTTGGAAGGTAGTGAGGATTTTTTTAATTTTTTTTTAAAATGTAGAATGGGGAGTCTAGTTTCTAAAGTAAATTTATTTGAAATTTTGATGAGCTGGTTAATTTATAACGAAAAAAACACAAAACACTACTTTTTGGAAAAAGGGAGACATACAAACAAAATAAATTATGGATCAAAGGTTTAACATTGTCAAAAAGTGAGAAAAAATTACATCGTTGGATAGCTAAGAGAGAACCTAACATTACCCATGTGTTTTCTTTTGTCGATATTGAACCAAATGCAATCTTGATGGTGAGCATGAACTCGATTATGTGAAAAAATTGTAGAATTTGCAAAAACACGTCTCTGGTCATTGGGAATGCCCTCCAAGCCTTTGGGTTGGTATTCTAAGGCAACTACCAATGGTAAGGCTCGAGGATTCCCAAAGAAAAATATAACGCACTCATGTTATAGCGTGTTATTTCTTAGTTTTGATCTCATTATGTTTCATAGATATGCATCCTTTTGCCTCTTGCATGTCACTATAGCATTCTATTTGTTATGTCGAAACCAAAGAAAATCCTCCTGTCCCAATGTGTTTCGTTGTGACCTCATGGAGTCGGGGAAACATCATGTAGATAATGCTTCATTATACTAAGTGTCATCTTGAACACCATCTCCCTATCGCTGAGACATAAGAAATTTTCTTACTGAAACGTGCTTCCTTGCTTCATTCATTTCGCTATAACCTTGAGATATTAGAGAGACATCTCACAAATTAGACTCTGCTTTACCGAAAATCTTCATTCATCATGAGTCGCTACGACAAATTGGTTCTCTCACCGATGTATTCTTTTATCTTATGTGGGTCACCGTAACATACCAACATTGGGGAGACCTCATATAGAGTGCACTTTGTTTTACCGAAAGACTTTATCGATCTTGTGTGTCACTGAGACAATCCGATTTTCATCCTGACAAAGTCCTCATTGTGTTATCGATGAGACAGAAGGTCACTCACCGAGACATTACTTCGAAAGCCTCAACTCTTACCAATATGCATCCTCCCACCACTGGTTGGTGTGACAATGTATATTTGCTATGACCTCACACCGGAAGCATTATGTTTGGCCGAAGAAACCATCCATGTGTTGTTCGGTAAGACTCTCCTTGAGAACATGCTAATGAAAACCCTGTGTCGACAAGACATAACAACCTCGCTGAGATCACATTACGATATCACCAAGCTCTCACTGATGAGCCTCCACAAGCATTAGTCGGGGAGACAATTCAAAATCGATGAGACACTATCCCGACGACCAAACTCCTGTCGATAGGTTCCTCCTCGGTCATTGAAACCACATAAAATTCATGCCAATAGAAACCTATAGGTGAATGCCAATCACCTGCAGCAAACATATGTTAATACATAGGCAACATGGATCAGGGAAACCTAGATAGACCTATGCCAATATGGACCACAACATGAAAAATGCATGACTCGATGGACTCTATGGGGTCACACGACCAAAATATGGGTAAAAATATCATAAAATGAGGAAAATGTGCCTAAGGTAGGAATTAAATAGAGACTCACGGGGATGAAAGATATGTAAAAATCATCAGATTTTTATAGTTCCAACAGGACAGAGGAAGAGAGTGGGAGAGAGTGTGGGAGAGTGGTTGAGAGGGTGGGAGAGAGGGTTTGAGAGTGGGAGAGGGTGAGAGAGGGTACGAGAGAGTGGGAGAGAAAAGGAGGGAGGGATGAAGAGAGTGGGAGAGAG
>VDFB02355051.1:0-29611 GCA_007258455.2 Sequoia sempervirens
ATAGGATTATAACACTTGTTATAATCATATGAATTGAAACACATAAACTAAATTCTCTAAGTAATATTAGCAATATTGCATTGATTAGGACCTAAAAGGGAATCAATTAGGTGATGTGCCTTATTCACACCAACACAAACTATGTTGAAGAAATATTAAACAAGTGCACAGTACCAAAGGATATAAACTATAACATTGTCAAGCCAAGCCAAGCCACAAAGTTTAAACATAAAACATGTTAGAACATCCTCATATAATGATCTACTAAAAAATAGTATTCACTAATAATTTTTAATACATTTAGGGTATAATTTACCATGTCTAAAAACCATGAAACCATAATTTATTTTAACCAAAAATTACTATTACTAATCATGAGAAATGTGCCTTTTTAACCATTACAACATAAGAATTCATGAACAATATTGAATCCTAACTATAGAGTTGAGTATAAATATCAGACTAATGATTCTAACTCTATAAATTCATCAATATAATGCATAACACAAGCAACAAGTATCATTTCAACTTCCAATACACTAAGCCTACTCATCTCAAAATCAAGATCTATCACATTATAACAATTTCCTCAAAAGATGAGGCACACAATAAATATTCAATACAACATATACATGATATAATCCAATGAATATTATCCTAAACATGAATGGTTCAATGTTAATAGAATCAATTTCAATAATATATAGTTAAACACTTAAATCAAGAATCACAAGATCCCACTTTATAAAATTTCCAAAAAAGGAAAAATGGAAAACTATGAGTATCATGATACTACAAGAGCCCTACATATCCTCCAATGATCGTCTCCAAGAATCTAGTTGGGCCTAACAATGATCCACACCACCCACCCATGTGGGACCTTGAGGCACACCCCTTTGAATGAGGAGGCCATTTATTGTATAGTCGAACAATAATCACTCAAGAAAACTAATTGGACACTCACACACACCAATCACATGATATACATATAACACCAAACAAAGCATACATGAGGGTTGTAAAAAAACCAATCAATTCATGCATATATGTAAACTAACATTGGTCAAATATACATGATTTGACAAAGATAGAAAGGAAGGAAAAAGTGTCTATAGACTTTTGACGACAAAGTGTCAACATAATGATTTCAAAACCTTAGAGTTAAGAATTATTCCGACATCCACTATGAGAGATTCTAAATAATTAGGTTAATGCCATGCACAATCACTCAATGTATCCAAATGGAATATGAAACTAAGTGTGTTGATTAATTATTACAAAATCACTTGATGTATCCATAATAGAATATAAAATTGAACTTGTGGATCAATCTTATTATTCTATATTGTTTGTTTAAACTCGTTCAGTTTTAGTTATTATATTTTACTCTCTTAATTTTCATATCCCTTGGAATCATTATAAACAAATGGACGATTAGAGTCAACTTTATCCTAGTCTACAATCCTCACTCCAAAAAACATAAAATAGTCTTCACACAAAAAATAAAGTTCAATCTTGGCATGCATATTGCCACAAGATAATCGATATCATTCTTCAATTTTCAAATTTCTAAAAATAAAAGATACCCTTCACATCACATAAGGCTTTGGAAATTTCTCTCTATGATTCTAACATATATTTTTAGAAATAAATGAAACCTACAACTATAAATTGCAAAAAAATATTATTTTCAAAACCAAATCTACTCAAAGGAACCCATATGCAACTCACCTATTATGGAGCATAGTGTTATCCTCAAATTCAACTGAGCTCAATTCTTGGGACAACCCCTACGAAACTTATTTGTTTCATAGCTCGTGAACTCTAACCATGCAAAATGAGGCAAATTGCATCATTCGTCATGCATGGTCCCCTAGCCCCAGGAAGTGATTCAAAGCATTTTCCCCTTTTTGTTTTGTTGAGATTCCTTTTGGTGCAAGTTGTGAAGATCCAGTTGTTGAGAGTTAGAAATTTTTTTACACTTGCAAGAGCATTGAATTTCAGCGCCCCTGCAAGTCAAGATGAAAGAATTAAAAAATATTGCAAGGTCATTGATTTTTAGTGACCTTGCAATTTTGGGTTCTCAAGCTTTAAATGCATCAACGTTAATTTTTTATGCTCCTATAATTATGGACTTCACACAAGTCACATTTAATGTCATTTTAATGTCTCTCAAAATTGGTTTTAAATTGATTTGAACTCTTTTATTCCTCATTTATTTTCTTGTTTGTTCTCCTACCTTCACTATAAGTTCTTTTGGAACCTATGAGTTCGTTGGTTTGTGGATTCAAGTGAATTTTTGCATTGCCCATCTAGCTAGGGTTTTCATCGACCTCGCTTCTATTCTTGGATGGGTATGTTTTCATATTTTTCTTATAGTTTTTCCCATTTAAATGTTTACAGTTTGCATTTAAATGGAATTTCATTGTATTTAAAATGGATTTTGTTTTGTTTAGATTTAATTCCTTTTGTGTGTCAATTTCCCCTTTTATCTTATTTATTTATCTGTAACCCTAGATTTAACCTTGTGTCTATTGTTTGTGTGTATTGTCCTTTAGGGTTTGTGCATTGTGGGATTTAAGTCTCGCGATGCATAGCTTTTGTTTTACATTTTTATTTATTCAGACCTACTAGGGATTTTCGTGGGTTTGATGAATATAACATTGAGGTCAACCTATACGCTTGCAGATTATCCCCACATTTTGCTTTGAGTTTGAAACACAAAGCATTGTCGATAGTTTTCATCGGCTGTGTATGCAATCAAACAAACATTTGTTTGATAAGTGGTTTCCACCGATCAAACACCAACAAGTTAATTCTCGAGTCAATTGGTAATTTTTACCGATGGTGCATGCAAAAGCCTAAGTTTGAGTTGTGTGTGTGATAAAAAACCTCACACATACAAAATGTTGTCATTCCCAAGTTTCATTTTCATGATTGATAATTTTTTTCCTATTTTGCATATACAAGCGAACTTCCATTTTTGCAATATTGGAGAATTTCTTCGAATTTGCAAAAAAACCAAAAAAATCTACCCATCATTTTGTATGGTCGAGGTTTTTCCCCAACCCTGCAATTGACTTTGCAAAAGTTTTCACCAAGTCTCATGTATGAGAGGGATTTTTCACTGCCAATGCATGAAGGTTATATACAAGTTGTAGGGTTAGTAAAAAAACCCCGACCCTATAAACGAATCAACAATGTTCTACCCCCATATTGCATTATCGAAGAATTTCTCTAACTTTGCAAGAATCAATGAACTTCCCCTTTGCAAGGACGTTAAATTTTGATGACTTTTCAAAACATTTACAAACTTCAAAACCCATTTGCAATGGTGTTATTTTTCAATGCCTGAACACTTGCATAGGCATTGTTTTTCAGTGACCTGACAATTTTTGCCAAAATTTCTCTAACTCTAGGAAATTTTCCACTTTTTCCTAATTATTTGCATGTGCTCTATTTTCCACACCCATTGCACTCAAACCCTAGTTTACATGCAATCGCTTTGATTTTTCCCCTCGCTGTAATTTCTGATGTGCAATTTTTCCTAACACTACAAATATGCTAAACTTTTTCATGTAGTTTCTTGTGTACACACCTCAAGAATTACATGCTTGCCTTCCTGCAAGTACCTGATCAGTTGCCTATATCTCACCAATGACAGATCCATCACCTAGCAAAGGAAAATCCATGAAATATAAGTATCAAGGTGTGTTTTTGGCTATAGTGGTTCATCAAATGTTGATGATATTAAGGACACACAAATTAGGTATGTGGACATGTCCAATTTTTTGGATAGAAAGAGAAAACAACCATTGAGTGATGGCATGAGACAGATTGTTAATAGTAACATTCATATGGTAGTTGCATTCCCTGTAGCTGCACAAAATCCATAATTCATTCTTCAGGTGGCTTCATACTGTAACATGAATGACATAAGTGTTAGAGATTTCAATGACAACATAGTCATGAGACTAGATGCAAAATTCCTTCATGAGGATTTCTTATGTCCTGAAATTGATTCCTACACAAATATCACCAAGGACTATACGCAACAAGAGTATGATAAGAATCCAGACACTGCAAAGTGGGTAATTAACAATAAATGGTTGTCTGCACCTTGATCAAGAATTTCTAGGTGGCCAAAGAGTTTCCCTCATAGTGATTTCATTGAGGAGGTAAATGATCTAATCACTCTTCTTAGTAGAGTGCAAGGTTTTCCTACCTTAACCAATTTTGAAGATTAGATGTATCTCTACATCAATAAAATATTGAGAGGGAAGTAACAAATCTTCTAGGGCTAGAAAATTAGTGATGCTACTCATGCTCAGTAAACAAGGGTGCTTACTACATCAAAATTCTACATGACATCTTACTTAGTGTATGCCACTGTATCCATGAGGAGATTTTCTGGTTTGACAACAAAAGGGGATAGGAAAGTGATTCAGGTGCATAAATACTTTCCACAAATTACTCTAAATGGTAACATTCACCATTTCTAAAGGGTCAATGATGCATTCTTTGCTCCGTTCCTGTGTGCTTTTGACCAAGAATTGGAAAATAAGAGAGTGTTAGATGAATCTTGGGAAGTTGTAAATAAGTATGGATGTTTGTATTTGTAATTTCCTACCTTTACATATTTGAGGGTTGGTTGTTTTACTAGTTATCCCTACATGCTTCCTCAATATCCCAACAATAAGACTATTTTGATGGAGTTGTGTAGGCAAATAATTTATGTGCATAGCAATCAAATGGAATCCCACTAGCCAAGTTTCAAGTTTCCTTTGGAAATTGATTGGTACTCCATTTAGACCTCTCCTAAGGCCAAGGTAGTTGAGCTAGAGATGCAATGTGTAACAATAAAAATGTTCAAAAGAAGACTTGATTTTGATTATTAAGGTATGAAGGATCGAATCAAGAAAGCTTATTCACATCTGCATTAGATTGAAGATGTATGGGCCGATATCAAGACAGACGAAGAATTCAAAAAGATGGATTACTGTAGGCTAACCTTGCAATAGATTAGGGAATTATACTTGGACAATATTCCCAAAGGCACAAAAGATGATGGTGATATCTCCTCTTCCTCCTATTCAATTGTCTAGAAAGGAGGTAACTTTAATAAGAGAAAGATTTGAATTAATCCTTGCTAACACTAATGTCTAGTTGCTAGAAAGAGGACTTCAGTTGAAGCAATTCCTTATTGGGTTAGAGGAAGAAACACAAAATCCTATTGGTAAAAAATCAGAGTTAAGGACAAAGAACAAGAGCAATGCTCCTGGTTCTCATAAGCCTGCTAAGCCCAAAATCACATTTGTGGTAAAAGGTAATAAGAAGAAAAACAAAACAACCACACAAGTATCACCTATTGAGGCCCAAGAAGAGTCTATCTAGGAGGAAAGGAAAAGAGGAGAATCCCAACATGAGGAAGAGAGAGTATCTCCCCATGAGAACATTCTTGAAGAACCACCTATTTTCTCTTCTCCTGTTGTCAATGTTGAGTCTACTCTTCCTTCTACATCTTCACTTGTTTTCAATATTATTGCTACTACTGCTACCCTTGTAGTTACATTCAATGTGCCTCCTAATATAACAATCCTATCTGTACATTCATCCCCTTCCACGAGGTCTGCTTTTGAAATTCCCAAACAAGGTTCAGAAAATATTTTTGGATCACCGATGTCTTTGCCTAGTCTGTCCTTTCCATCCTTTGACATCACATCTTAATTTGACTTAGAGCAATATATGGCTGAATCAATACAAGTGACAAAAGTGGAGATTCCAAATGTTGTTTTGAAAAATAACTCTCCTATTGTAAAAACCACTTTTATTGATGTAGTAGTGTCAAATCCAAGTATGGCAACAAATCTAGATAAGGATTCACCTCTTCCACCTTGGTTCTCTTCACAAACACCAAAGAGAAAGAAAGAAGTTGTCTCCCTATATGACTTCAACTTTGCACAACTTACATCTATAAAAACAAAAAAAAAAGAATAAGGCAAATACTCTTTCAAGGTTGATGGTTTATAAAGAAGGTAATAGGTATGCAGAGGTAGCTCACCCTCCCCTTGACAAGAAATTTAAAGAGGTGGATCTCATAGATTACTCCATCACAAAAGTTGATATGGGAAATATTACTCATGAGAGTGCAAAGGAAGATGTTCAATCCAATTTGAACTCTCTCACAGAGAGGTTTGACAAGGAGAAGAAGGCAAAGGATCATTAAAAGGACAAGATAGAACAACTGACAACAGTACTACAAAATATTACCCAATCTTTTGAGCCCATTGAACTTGAGGTAGTGGTAGTTGGTGTTGATGATCCTATAATTCCAAAGGTGGAGAAGGTGCATGCTAGAGGTAAAGTGGTTGGTGTTTTTCTTGATCGAATGGTTGCACTAGGAATAGAACTTTTGAAGTATGCCATGGAAAATTTTGAGAAAATGGAAGGCATAAAGGAAAAGTTGGATGAAACTGTTAACACTTTCTCTCAAGAGAAGGAAAATGTGGAGAATAAGAGGCAAGAATGGGTGGAAATGAAGAAGCTTGGGATAGACACCTTGATAGAAGTTGGGATCATTCTTGATAGAGATGTATATGTGGAAGTGAAAGAAACCATGCTTCACGAAGAGACCATCATCATTTATCTACTCAATGATCTTCAAGCCGCTCACGAAGTCATTGAGGAAAATGATATGTAGCTTGTCAACATGATAAAAAAACTTCCATGTAAGCTGCATGATGATGATCAGAAGTTCCTTTCACCAGATGAAGTTGTTCAAGAGTTCACTAGCATGGTTCAAAAGGAGTTTGAAGATCAGGCATTCTCAGTTCCTCAAATGGATAAACTCCTGGATATACAATTGACACTGGAAAACTTGAAAGTTTCCATTGGAAAGTATGAAAAATCCTACAACACTATCAAAGATTCAGTTACAAGAGTTAGTGGCATATTCAAACATACTTCATGCCCAAATGATGATGAAGTGAAAGAAATCTTGAAGAAGCATGAAGAATTCATGGTGAAGGATGATGGAGAAGGTTGATTCTACCTTAGTTTAGTTTTTAGTATCTTTCATTCTTTTTGTAATTAGTTCAAGACAATTTACATGTCTTTTTCAAAATTGTAAATACATGTAAAAATAGAGAAGTCCACCAATAATTTTGGACTCCAATGTTGAATAAATCAAAGTAGTTATTTCTTTCCTAGATTAGATATTTAACTCTCATCTATAAATATGAGAGAGCTCATTTGTAATAAGGTAATAAGGACCTTTAATCTTATGCAACGAAGTGCTGCCCAAATTGTGACTCAACCTTGAAACTTTGTGTTCAAATTATAAGATCAAATTTAGTTAATAAAGGGAGGAAATTTTTGATTTCAACCTTTGTTTTGAAGCAGTTTTCTATGAGTGAGAATATTCTTATGTCTTTCTTGCTGATTTCTCTTATTATTAATTGGAGAAGTGGTGATTCATTCTTATGATTGGAAGGACATTCAAGATAGTTTATATAAACTTTGTGTTGTATTTGTTACTTAGAATTGTGTGATGTAAGTGTTTCTTGGTGAAAGATTATCAAGAATTTGAGTTTGGATTATTCACTTTAAATGTTTGGATCCATTGGTGAAGCGAGTTGATAGACTTTGTGATACGATGTGCATCATTTGTTACTACAAAATTATCATAAAAGACAACAAGAAGACTTTGGGATTTTGTGTCTTCCGATTACTTTTAATATAGTTATACTAGTATTATTTGATTACTCTTACGTTTAATCAAGAATATTGGTGATTACTGCTTAGGTAGATATTTATAAGTGGAAAGCATTGCAAAACATTACCATGGAACATTGTAAACGTATTTTTTGAAAGAAGAGAAAATGATGAATGTAACACCCCCCCACATGGTTAAAGCTAGTGTAAATACTTTTAGTTTATCATAGTTTACTTTTGTTCCAATAAGCAGTAAGAAGAGGTCCTCCCCTTTCAGAGAGGAGAGAACATTCTCATCATATATGTGGCTGAAACTCATATTTTGTAATTTTAAAAGAATTATAAAATATTCACGCAACACATAGAAAACACAAAATCCATCAAATTAATTGCATATATTATAGAAAGGAAAAATGCCTCCAATAAGCAACTCTCATACTGGAATTTTTCTACTTTTGAAACAATACACATTAACACTTTTCAATCCCCTTCAATATTTAATTCCAATCCTCAAGCCATAAACAAGTTTCCAAGTAGATCATTTGCAAATGAAAAGCTCAAATCATGGAGGAGAGGAGAGAGTTGAAACAAGAAAATGAACGAGAGTTTATAAATATGCACTCACTTTTTATTTTCTTACAAACCCTTTTCCCTAAGGGAATTTTTGTCCCATTTTCCATTAAAATAAGCTATTTTATAAAAAAAGGGGTTATTTTTATTACAAATACTAGTTTATTTTCCCATGGTTAATACATTTAAAAAAAAATGGTAAATAAGCCTTCTAAGTTTATTTTACCACTAACAATATTTGAATTGTATAACATTTTTCAAATAATTTATTAACCTTAAATTTTATTTTAATAATACACTTTAAATCTATTTTCTAAGAATCTTATTCAACAATTTAAAATTTTTACATCTATCTCTTTTTTTTTGGTCGGTAATATGTTTTTATTTTATTGAAACTATAAATAACAAAAGTTACAATGATTATTTCTAACAGAAATAAACCCCAAGCACCAAGTTTGTTTAACCAATAGAAAATAAAAATCCATCCCCTGACCATACTTCTTCGATTACAGACTACCCTAACAACCTACACTTGCTCCCCAAGAAAAATACAGGACAATACATAATAGAGCACCGCTAAAAAGGCTAACTAATCCACCAACCTAGTTAAAACAAAAAATTGAAATTCTCATTAACAAGTTACTCATTTTCTATGAGCATGCTTCTAGCTCTACTGGCACGACCTCATTTAGTGGCTTGGATTTCTTTTGCGGACATAGGCCTCTCCTTTCACACAGTTCCTCTTTGGAAATCTCCATTAGGCTCGCCAAAGTTAACTCTAGCTTTGCACAAATTTTCAGAGCCTTCCAACCTCGCTCTACATTCTCCTACCAACGATCTTTTGTGCGCCCTTCAGACCATCTTATAAAAAGATGATTTAAATCTACCATTTCTAGACCTCCAGTGTCCCGACCCTCCTCCTTAACCAACCCCACACCTGGAATTGCTCATTTAAGGATACTTTCCATATCTCCCAAGAAATATTTTGGCACCAACACTTTCATTACATGCCTCACTTCAATCACTGGCTCCCCAACATCCAAGCCCTACGCCATCACCAATGAATAGATATCTAAATTAGTTAAATATCTGTGTGTCAGTATCTCAAACCCATCACCAAGCATAATCTCCACTGCTTGTGCCACCTAAATGTCCTTTAACAAGAATAAACCACACAATATCTTCATCAAAGCTTTCCCCTTGAAAGGGTCCAGCTTCTTATGCTAGTATAGTGAGAAGCTTGCCTCCATCGCTGTAACACCTCTCCACCAACTTCTTTGCAGAGCACCGCTAAAAGTGTCCACCAATCTTACAACCACTTCCCCATAAACATTGAATCTAGCGATGTAATTAAATCACCCTACAAAGCCAGTCTAATTCATAAATGCCTAGCGTACCTTCAACATTGGCAAACCATCAACCTCAATGCCATTCCCCTTCTTGGGAAATCTAACACTCATGCAATACAACATGCTACCACTGTACTCTTAAAATTCCTCCACCAAATCCTCTGCATTAATTGCTCTTAGGTCTTCAAAGCATATAACGTCTATTTCCATCAGAGAGAGCACCCATTTCAAAAGAATGTCTGCCTCCACATTCCCCATACGCTGTATATGACACACCTTAAATGCTTCAAAATGTGCTAACTCTTCTACTATGCTTCCTACCACCCCTGCAAATGCCATGCTTCAAATTTACCTTTAATTATAGCTTGTATTATGAAAAGTGAATCTCCCTCCAAATGAACCTTTGGGACACCTAACCTCCTTGCTAACTTGATATCCATTAAGGTTGCTGCTACTTCTACAACATTATTCATCCCTTCTCTTAGTCTCATTGCTCCTAAAGCTAGGACGTTTCCTTTCCAGTCTCGCACTATACACCTAGCCGCCGATGGGCCTGAATTTCCTTTTGAAGCACCATAAAAATTCACCTTCCACCACCCCAACTTTGGTTTCTCCCATTTGACAACTTCAGATGTAGATTGTGTTGGATCAACCCAACCATGCCCTTGAACGAGCCTAAAAATCTCTCTTTTTAATTCTATGATACTAGTCATTTCATAAGAAATTGTGAGAATTACAAATATGATACTAGTAATTCCCCTGCTGTCGCCAACGCCTTTTCTTAACTCTCTTTGAGTTTTGTTTAGTAGTTGTTTTTATTTTTCACTTTCTTTAGTAGTTGTTTCTTGCCTCTTATTCCTTATAATTTATTTTTTAATTCTTTTTGGTTTATTATTTTTCTTTAATTTCTTTTTTATTGGTTACTTTTTATTATTATATGCTTATCTGTTCAAGTATTGACCTTATCTTATACTATATTTATATTCTTATATGGTTATATTTCTCATTACAATTTTTACTTTTATATTTTGATTTATTATCATTTGTTCATAAATGTTTATAAAATAATCATATATTGTTGATTTTTTTTATGTTTATTTGATTTTTTTAAATTTTTAAATTTTATTTTATTTGTTATATCGTTTGTATTTTGAGTTATTATTTTGATTATTATTAATTTTTCATTATTATTTGTTTTTAATTATATTGATTGATCCTTTGTTTGTTTCTTTTGCATTTTGATTTATTATTATTTGTTCTTATTTTATTTTTTATTTTGTATTTATTTATTTATTTTTATCTCGATTTTGAATTTTTATTCTTATTTTTATTTTTATTTTTTAATAAAATAATCATTTTTGGTTATCATTATTATGTTTGTTTGGTTACCTTTTAACTATCATTTTTTATATTCTCTGTTTTTTAATTTATTAATTTATTGTTTTTTTTGTCTCAAATATGGGATTTATTGTTTGTATTATTGTGTTTATTTTGATTATTTGATTATTATTATATGTTTATAATTATAAAATTACCTTTCTACTTTTTACTTTTTACTTTTTATTTTTATCCTGGTTATTATTATTTAGTTTATTATTTATTATTATTATGGTTTTCTCTTTCCTCTTCTCTACCCCACCTTTTATTAAGTTGATCTACACTCCTATTTTTCATTCTTCCTCTTCCTGATGATGGATCACTAAGTGTGATCCGAAATGTCAATGAAAAAACATACACAGCTAAATCCAAAAGCATATTATCTATCTCCAATGGAATGTGGAAAACTCATACCAATATTTACTTTTGGTTAATGCAATATTTATATTGCACACAAGGATGCTTGATAGGCTGTCGTTAGGTCCTAACACTTTAGTTAATAAACACATTCATATATCGATCAGGTAGTGTTCAAAGACTATATGCAATAGAAGACATCTCAAATATCTCTCTCAAGTTTCCTAAATACCAAATAGCTAAATAAAACCCTAAACTAGAGGGCCTCTAAACTTTGAAAGCAATAAAACATCTATCTAGAAAACTAGAAATGATCTAAACTAGAAAGCAAAAAACTATGAATCTGAAAAACATCACTACTAAGTTGGAAAGCATGTAAATGATTAATCTAAAGAATGTGTAAATTCTGAAGAAGTAAAACTTGTAAAGAAACTAGGAAGCATCTATCTAGTGCAAAAGATAACAATCTAATAACTAGCATAAACGATTTAATAGAAACAAATGAAGGAAGATGCTATATAACTTCAGATACTAAACTTAGAAACTACGGACTTAGCTACAACCTGCAGGATTGGCATTGACAGTATGACACACACACATGAAGATGAATTTCAATTGTAACTTTTATCTATTAAAAGAAAGTACATAACATAAAGTAAAATACTTATCTATCTATCTATAACCCTCGAGTGGCCAACTCTTAGGTGTGTCTACAGCTATCTCAGATCACATGCACTAGAAATCTCTCAAATACTTCATTCAAAGGACTTCATTCACATTGCTCAGTAATTCAAAGAGTGGTGGGAAAACTCATTTTTATTCATATGGTAGTTTTTCTCAAAAAGACATATTGGTAGCATAACAATATTCTTCTGTATTCATCATTTACAACAGTTACATGTTTTTATATGAAAGTGGCTAACAAAATTCTACTTTCTAGTCAATAAAGTCTTTAACAAATTTGTTAATAATTAATGGACTTTAAATCCCATGACATGAAATATTAAAGAGGCTCGACACAAACCATAAATTTTTTGAAACTAAAAATAATAGAACTATGAAGACTCGGTCCATAACATGTGCTTCCTGGAATTCCAGCTCCCACTCGCTTGTTTTCAAAAGTGTTAAGATCTGTGTTCACTTCCCTTTTGACTGGAATGGTGGAATGGTGGAGTGCTAACTAGGAGTGGAAGTTGACCTACGAAATGCTCAAGATCTAAACCACTAAATCAACATAAGTTAGCTTATTTTGACTAATTTCAAGAAGTAAAGTTTGTATGTTTATTCATAAAAAGAGAGCAATTATTTATCCTAAAGGTAATTAATTGGTAGGGTAAATTGGGATGAAAGGTATAGATTTGCATATTGATTCCATTATATTGATGAGGTTATTTTTACCTCATCAATGCTCCTACACCATACACCCAAAATAATTTGAAAAGTGAGTCCCTCGCTTCTTGGTGGCTAGAGGAAAACCGAGATGATCTAGCTTAGCCTTAAAAATTCAACTTGAATCTTTTATAGGCTTTCATTTCTATTTCACCAAATACTCCTTATGCTTTCTATTTTTAGTTATTTTTCTAATCCTATTATCTAAAATCTCCTCAATCTCTTTTTTGGTTTTTATAGTAAATAATTTCTTCATTATTCTTCTAAATCATCATTTCTTGATTCTCCTTCATGATACTAATTTGCAACATTGAACAAAGGAGATTTACCTATACCTTCTACCAACTGTACTTCATGTGATTTTCATGGTACAAATGACTTGACAATTCTACAAGGGCTAAACTTCTTCATCTTCGATTTATTGTATGTCCCAACTAGAAAGATTTACTTCCTAAGATATACCATCACTTCATCTCAAACCACAAAATACTTGTATTCTTTTCTCATTAAATTTCCCCTTATATATCATCCATCATCTCCAAGTGTTTGTTTAATTTCTAATGGACTTCATGTGTTCAACGAATTCTCCTTATTTTGTATTCCTCTTCTCCTCATTAATGATATCCCTCAACTTTGACACATTCCTTAGACTATTGCAATGTGCAACTCTAAATGGTGTTTTCCTTATACTCCTATTTATATCAAATTATTATATGAAAAATATTCTTTCAATAAATTCATGTCCCAAATTCTTATCTTTTTTTCAACCAAACATCTCAATAAATCACCTAAATTTATGTTTGTCCAACATTTTTTTGGTGATATGCTAAACTGAATTTCAAATATGTCTTTATCTTCTTCCATAATTAATCAATAAATTTAGCATCTCTATCTAAAATAATACTCCTTGTTAACCCATGCAACCTCACTACTTCCTTGAAAATATATTAGCTATATATAATTCATCACTATTTTACTTACCTGGAATGAAATGTACTATCTTAGAAAATTTGTCAACTAAATCTCAACTCAAGTTATTTTTGTGTTCCAAACAATACCAATACAAAATCCATACTTATATCTTCCCAATATTTCTTCAAAATTAGTAATGGTTGATACAAACAAACATTTTGACTACTTCCCTTTGTAACTTGACAAGTCTTGAAATTTTTAGAAAATTCCTTACATCCTTATATATTTGCAGCTAAAAATAGTTCTAACTTATCACCGTTAACTTATCTACTCTAAAATTTCCTCCCAAACCATCACTACACTTCTCCCCGATCAAATTTTCTCTCATTTAAATTCTATGAATATATAATTGGTTACCCTTAAACATCTTATTTTTAATAAAGTAATCAAGCCACCTACTTCATCCATACTTATTGGTTCATTACACGATCTCTATGCTTCTACAAAATTAGGATGAGTTTCATACAAATTATTCAACTCCTCAAATCCAACTACCTTTATGTTGAGCTACAATTCATATCGACCAACTAAGACTCAAACCTATGACCTTCTATTCTCTACTAGAATGCTCTACCAATAGAGCTACTAGCCTCTCTTTAGCCATCTCATTGTTGTTAGTGTAATTAATATTTAATTACGCTTGCATAAGTTTACTTAGGCTTCATTTAATTCCTAAGTTTTAGGCTTTCATCTTTATCTTATCGAGCTATCTTGTTGCTCAAGATAAGATTAGGTTTAGGTATCTTTGCTTTTATAAAGCAAATTATCTCTTGTAATTATTGGTCTTTTCAAATATATCAAATTGCATGTTTTTATGCAATCTCTATTTTTTCGTTTTCCTCTTCTGTGGAAGGTAATTTTCAGGTTTGCAATCAGATCTTGGCTATTCTAACATGGTATCAGAGCCTTGATTCGCAGCCCCTTCTTAGTTTTTTTGGTGGATTTTGTTGCAGAGCTCATTCGGAGTCCCTCGAGGGTTTCAATCCTTAAGCATATTTCTGGAGCATCTTGGATCAAATCAGGGTTTTCTGGTAGATTCAGAGTGCTGGAAAAATTCATAAATGGCTTTCATTTTATTGATTTTCATCACCGTTTGCCAGATCTGTGAGGGTTGTAAGATTAGTGATTTTTCGATAGATCCAGGGGTTGCCAGATTTTGGAGCACTTTGGGCCCAAACAGACCTCGCCGTTGGATTTGCAGCGCCCAAAAACCCCTGTTTCCATATAAAACTTGTCCGATTTGGACACAGTCATCCGAAGAGGCAAAATTTTTTTACCCAAGGGCCGTACGGCCCCCAGGCACGCATCCCGAGGTTCAAATTTCGAGAAAAAAATAAAAATCAAAATTTTGGTGAAAATCCATGCACGGCCAGTTAAAATTCAACCGCGCCACTCGTGCTCAGCCGGGCGGCCACCCACCGCCACCCTACCACCAGTGGTTTCCACCACCGCTCCGCCCACTGCTTCAGCCCCTGCGGGTCATCGCCTTCAGTCTGTGGTCCTGTTGCGGACCGGTCGCTTATTTTCCGCCCTCGAGAGCTTTACAAGCTGGCCGCTGGTCCCATTGGCGACCGAGCGCCTAGCGCCAGCGCCCGCCGGTAGGTCAGCCCCCTGCGGTGGTCACATTGGTGACTGGGGGCTCCGCCGCCGACCCCTGCTCTTCAGCCCCTAGTCCACCCAGGCGAGCAGGGGCCTTATTTTTTTAGCCCCTGAGGGCTTCTGGGGGCCAAATCGCACCTTTTTGGACAACTTTCACGGAAATGGGCATATCTTGGGCATACAGCGTCTTTTTTTTGCAAACGAGATATCGTCAGAAAGTTGTTTCAACGCTCTATGCAATGGTGCTGGTGATATTTTCTGGTTTTGTTTTTTTGATGCTTTTTTCTACCTCGGAAGTCAGATGTTTCCATTTTCACTCCGGGACGCATATCTTTTGACTTGCTTATCCATTTTTCGTGATTTTTGCGGCGTCAGAAAGCTGGTTTCAGCCGCTATGCATATCTGAGGTCATTTCTAGAAAATGTGTAACTTATTTTATGCATGCATTCATTTTTTTTTAGTGTGCTAGGTTTGCATTTTCACCTATGTTTCTGTAATTTAGGATTCTCTCCTTTTACAATCATTGAGTTATTGTAATAAACGAACTGATATAAAGTTCCATTAAGGGGGGTTCTTGCATTCATCTTGATTTGTTGGCAACTCGCATGGGTTATTTGGTCTCCTTGTTCTTTTGGCCACATTATTGCTATAACTTGACACATGTCGGATTCATTGGTTCACACTTCAGTTGGGAGATTATGTTTCTTGATCCTCATTGGTTTAGATTCTTCTCAGTTTGAGGGCCATGTTTTTGTGGTTATTGTTCCAGAGTCTATTTTTGGTACTCCTTCCCATGGAAGAGTTTCAGTCACAGTTTGGCATCGGCATTGAGATACATGGTTTCCAGATTATGTCATCATCTCATCTCCTGTTGCTTCTCAGATTCCAGAGTTGATCCAGTATGTGAGTTTCCAGAGTTCCTTGGCATCGGGTCTGCTGTTGCATTTGTGATTCCGATTGGTATTTTGCAAACAAAACTATCTTTCCTTGCTTGCCGGACTTGGGGTTCCAGTGTTGCTTCATCAGAGTTCTTCCAGTGATTCTTCGCAGCAGTTCATCTCACTGAGGGGGGTTTCTCTCTCTTTACATTTGTACATGAGTACCTCATCAGGCCTTGTTGCCAGGACTCATATTTGCATAATAATCTGCTTCTCCCTAAGTTGCACTTATGGGGGGGTGTTAGTGTAATTAATATTTAATTACGCTTGCATAAGTTTACTTAGGCTTCATTTAATTCCTAAGTTTTAGGCTTTCATCTTTATCTTATCGAGCTATCTTGTTGCTCAAGATAAGATTAGGTTTAGGCATCTTTGCTTTTATAAAGCAAATTATCTCTTGTAATTATTGGTCTTTTCAAATATATCAAATTGCATGTTTTTATGCAATCTCTGCTTTTTCGTTTTCCTCTTATGTGGAAGGTAATTTTCAGGTTTGCAATCAGATCTTGGCTATTCTAACAATTGTCATTTTAGGTGTGGCTTATTTTCAACACCCCCTTAAGCCACTTTGTAGGTGCTTGGGTCTCCTAACTAGATTTGATACTACATGTTTAGCTACAACTCATATGGATTGGCTACGAATCAAACCTAGGATGTTTCATTTGTTGTTGGAGTGCTCTACCAATTGAGCTACTTTCCCCTCTTTGGCCAACCCATTGTCAATCCAATTGTAACTTATTTCCAACACTCTATCCTAATTTTAGTCAATGGAGTGTCAACAATTGCATACCCTTGCATTTTAATGTTATATTAAATTGTGTTTGCTTTTGTGTCCATTCCTTGGTGTACTTCTAGGATAATTTTAACCCATGCATTAACCTTTTTCTTTCCCAAGGTTCTTGAGCCTTGTTTCTTATGTTCCCTTTTTGTTGTCACCTTTGTGTTATCCTTGTGTTTTTCTAGTGTCTCGATGTTTTACTACTCAAATTTTCTAGACAATATCATGAGCATGGATGTCCACTTGACATGCTAGCTCTCAATTGGTGGTCGTTTCTAAGTGTTTTTCCCCTCATCACTTTCCCAAACTAGTGGAAAAAATTCAAGAGAAATCCAAATGACTCACAAAATCATTCCTCGTGTATCCTCCCTCACTTTTTAATCCATATTTTTAATTTTAATCCCTCTCTCAATCTCTTCTTGTAACCTTGGCACTTTACAACTTCCTAATGACTATTTTTTGGATAGGATTCTTCCACACGAGTACACAATTTTTTTGTTTTAGTTACTTCATGTGAGTGCATTAGCCTTTTATAGTGCTCTTTCTCAAGTTTAACTAGATGATATTGTTCTTGTTCATTGTTATTATATTTTATCCATATTTATATTTATTTTATTATTGGTATTGCAACGTCCTCTCTTATTGTACATGTTGTCACAAGGATTACACCCTGGCTAAGTGTAAAACTTAGCTATCCTATGAACATGGGATCATCTTCAAGTTGTGGGTCACTTATGGTGAAGATGAACCTCTAGAGATGGTTGGTTCCCTTGATGGACCTCCTAAAAGCTACTGATTTGGTAAGGAAAAATAGTAGAAAAAATAAAACTAAAATATTTTTGATCCTAGGAGGTGATGCACCAAACTTAAAATGACCTTTATCTTTTATTTTAACTCACAATTCCTCTCAAAAACTACCCTACTTTATGCACAACTCAATTTTTTACAAATCTCACACAATCTAGTGTTTCACAAGAAGGTTTTGTTTCATGTTTTTAAAAGAAAAACTAATAGTTTTCACAACTAAAAATTTGGAAAACAGTTAACACATTCTATGACCTATATGGGTTTTTCTTATTCTGTAAAGAAATGTTTTGCAATGAGACATAATTCAAGGATTTCAAGTATTTATAATCATAAAAATTAGATCAAATCATCCACAAAGACACTCAACACATAAATTTTGAGAAGGAAAATATGGTGCTTTTTATTGAAAAATAGGACTTTTTCTTGTAAAAAATTGAAAAAATACTTGAAACTACAGGAATTTGCTGCTCTACATGAAAATATCTCTAAAAAATGAGTTACAATCTCTTCTCTTACTTAAGGAAAAAAAGAAGTATAGAAAGAATTAACTCTGAAAAGAGTTGAAAACTTGGCTTTATGGAAAGCCTCCTCAAGATTAACTAAAATTTTCTTCATGGAAGAGGTTGAGTTTGCATGATGAGTTGAGAGTTATTTGGATGTGGAACTCCCTCTGAAATGGTTACAAAAATATGCAAAATTATGTGAAGAAGAGTTGACTTGATCTCTTGACCTTTTGACCTCTGCATGCCCCTTGAAATGTGCCCCCAATTGAACTTGAACAAGTCTTCATAAACATGCATGAAATTGATTAGAATTTATGCCTTCAATCATTTTTCATGAAAACTTTAAGTTGTTGGGTGTACAAGGCAAAAAATCCTTTATTTTAGGGCCCAAAATTGCCTCAATCTACATGCATATGGCTTCAAACTCCTCTCAACTTTAGTTGTATCCTTGTGGGCTTCTAAAATAGGTCTAAACTGATTGAAAGCATCACCAAAGTGAAATTTTAACCCCCCCAACTTGTCATTAGCTCTGCATGATGACTTGCATGATGAAATGTCATATGAAGTTATCTGAAGATGACTAGGTCTTCTAGGAGGTATGGGAGAAGTCATTAGTCTTTTAAATGACACATCATATATTTTGGCTTTGAACTTGTCATTTTCATTGTCACTTTACTTTACATTCTATCAATGCCTTCACCCTTTTGACTTTGATGATTTTCATGATTTTTGGTGGCTATCCACCTCTATGCTCGGTAATTGTCATGATTAAAGAGGATTGTCACCATTGAATACCCATGGTGTAGACTATCCTTGGCTATGTAGTGGCATGTGAGAGTCTATCCTTCTAGATTTTAAGATCATTGTCTTTGAGATAACTATCATCTTCTGCCCTTAGCTCACTGTCTTTTATCCCATTGTCATATAGTCCATAGGGTCTTTATCCACTTACCATAAGTCATTGTGAAAGACTTGTCCTTAGGTCATAGTTACCAAACAAGGTCATATTAATAGTCCTTAGGCCTTCATTCACAGTCATAAATCACTATAATTAGGACAAAATCCTTATCTTCATTACAATCATTGGTTGTTAAGGTGTGTCATGGACTATTGGTATTAGGTCTTTGTTGAATAGCTACCCTTTGATCTGTGTATTTGATCACTCTATACTCCACTAACTACCCTTAAACATCACTGTCCCTTTTGAAGTAATAGTCAAAATTTATTTCCCTTTCTAACTTAATAACTATCCTCCTTTTTGTGCTTTTATTGGTATGACTATCATGACCTTCTTTAGGTAACTTAAGCCCCTTTTATTGACCTATGACTATCAATCATAACCCGAGATCTTCCATTTAAAACTCTGACCTGCCACTGTCCTCTTTATGACGAATTCATTGTGACCTAGGATGCAATGGTCAAAGATTTCAACAAACCCTCACATCATACAAGCATTGTCATGAAATCTCTTTGAAAGCATTTTTCATACCTCTCTCATGGCACTATGCATGGTTTTCATAAGTGTTCTTATGTACATATTCCAATCTCCTTTAAACCTTTGAATCTTTCTTTCAGCTATCTCTATTGACACTATCCTTTCCTAAACAAACCCTTGTTCATTTGTTTTCTTACAAGTTTATTTATTCAAACCTACCCACTACCCTGAGTTAGTTTTGCAAGGTGATTGTGATCTTGGCTCACATGATCTTCATTTTTCACTACTTTCCTACATTTTCAAACTCATGTTTGAGGTATTTTCATGCTTTGACTATCCATAACTATCATGGAGTCACTGCCTTCTAACCTTTTTACTATAAAATTTTCCCTTGATTATTCCTTTTTTGGTTATCTCACTCTCTAAATAAGACTTTCATTTGACAAGGTTTGACTATCATCCATTGTTCCTTTCATTATTACTATCATCCTTAATGTCTACACATTTCATTGTCATCCTTTCACAACCATTAGTCTTCATTACAAGACATAAATCATTGTATAAACATTACACAGTCATAGAAGGTATTAACTAATGGACAAGGTCACACATTGGCAAAGTCATGGGCTATCACAAGGAGTTCATTGTCGTCATCTACATAGTCATAAATGATTGTCAGACATTGTTACCAAGGTCACAATCAAGGTCTCAAATCACTATTTTTTTATTTTCTTGAGCTCACAGTCATGAACATAAACCACTGTCATTATTTTACAGTCTTAAATTGCATATACCATGAATCAAAGTCCATGAAGAACTCGGTTATAAAGTATTGGCTATCGTATTTTCACAGTTAGATTACTGATATGATTCACAATCAAGGTGATTGTTACAATCATTGACTATCAAGGTCACAAAGTCCTAAAAGGTATTGATAAGGTCACTGTCCATCATAGTCATAAAAAAATATTGATTGACATATTCATAGGAACTCATTAAGAACACACCACATGCTCTTTAGTCTTCATTGAGGATAAACCCAAACAAGGTCACAATCACCTTGTGAATTACTATCTTGAAACATTGGTCAATGAAGACATAGTCATAAATGACTGTTGACACTATAAACCACAATATTTACCATATTCACTACTAGCAGGGCCTTCATTATATCACTAATACTATAAAATTCCACACATTTCATTAATTCACATTCCCTTAGCTTTCATCAAGAGTCCTTAAGACTATCCTACTAGTGTTTACTACCTTTCTTCTTTTTCTTATTGCACAGTTCACTCCATGCTACCTGACTACTTCATGTGACCTCACCTCTTCATGAGGACTATCAAATCTTCATCATAACATATATATGTTTGTTGTCCACCTTTGTGGTGAACTATGATCTTCCCTTGCAAATAGGACTGTCCTCTTCACCATAGGTTCTTGAACTTGCAACTCTAAGACTTTCCCTTATAATTTTTGTCCTTACTCATGACAATAAGAATGTCATATAACCAATCATCTTCACTTGCCATAAAATTCTCGAAGCACTATCATAGTTATGACTCTTATACTGCCCTCTTGACATCACATGGAATTGTCCTCTTGGTACCTCCTCTCAAAAATTTATCCTTCATTTACTTGAGACTTGACCAAAGGAATATTTCTCCTTTGGTTCTATGGTGTTAGGATTGAGATGAAGGAGAGGAAATATTTTATACTATCATTTGTTTGCTTTGACCATCCCTTCAAGAATGTTACACATATTGTCATATCTTGGCCTCTTATTGGTATAAAACTCAATCTTCCAAGGGTAAAGGAAAGAATAAAAAGAAGCCCAAGACAAAATCATCTTTAGGTAGTGAGTCTCCCTCCAAATAAAAGTAGAATAATAATCAAAAGTCCACTCCATCTCCTTCTTCTTCTAACTCTAGAGATTCTTCTTCCAAGTCCAAGAAAAAGAAAGGAGATTCTTGTTCATTTTATGGAAAAACTAGGCATGATGAGTCTCATTGTTTCAAGAGACTAGAGCCCTTGGAGGAAGCTATGAGGAAACATAATATTTCAATGCCTAAGTATTCTTCCATGGGAAAAGGGTAAGATATTTTAGCACATGTCATTCATTCATCTTTTGATAGTTGGATTCTTGATTCAGGTGCTTCACATCACATGACCAATTCACATGATCTTCTTGATCCATTGCTCATACTTCTACTTCTATGATTACAATTGGGAAATCTTCATAGATTCTTGTTTTGGGGATAGGATTTATTCAGATGCTAGATGGGTGCATTGAGGATGTTCTTCTTGTTCCTGATATTTCAACGAATGTCCTTTCCATATATTATATTTTTCATTTTGGAGATGGAAAGTCAATTGAATTTACTCCACAGAATGTGACTATTAGACAATTGTAGGATCCTAAGAAGGTTGTTGCTATAGGGATAGTTGATCATGAGAACCATTTGTATTGGTTTTATGGCTTTGAGTCTTCTTTGAGTTTATGTTTTATTTCTGATGTTGATTCAATAAGCAAGATTTGGCATGAAATATTTCGGCACTTGAACTATAGATATTTTAAAAAAATGCACGTACGTAACTTAGTGGTTGGTCTTCCAAAGATCTCTTGCATAGATGATGTTTTCCAAGGTTGTGTTCTTGAAAAATAACATCAAGATCCTTTTCCTAAGGGTCAAGCTACATGTGTAACCACACCCCTTGATTTGGTCCATAGTTGATGTCATGTCATTTCCAACTCCTTTTTCAGGGGCTAAGTATGTGCTTACTTTCATTGATGATTTTTCCCGATGCACATGACTCTACTTTTTAAAGCTCAAGAGTGAGGTTCTCACCATCTTCAAGACCTTCAAAACATTTGTTGAGAAGCACTTAGGTTTTTCTCTTCAATGGATACACACAGATAATGGGGGGAGTATGTAAATCACACATTCCAAGATTTTTGTAGTGAGAATGGTATTCTTGATTAGCACATAGTTCCTTACACTCCTCAACATAATGGTGTGGCAGAGAGAAAGAACAGGACTTTAAGGGAGATGGCCAATTATATGATTCAGTCTAGGTCCATGGCTTCAACATTTTGGGTCAAAGCTATTAATTGTGCCAATCATATTTAGAATTGTATGCCTCACAAGGCAGTGTGAAATATGACTCCTAAGGAGGCTTGGTCTCATCACAAGCCTAATGTATCCTTCTTTAGAGTATTCGATAGTGAGGCTTGGGAATTCATTCTAGATGGTTGGTATAAATCAATGGAGAAGAAGAGTCAGCGGTTCATTTTTGTTGGCTATTGTGAGGATATGAAGGCATATAGATTGTTTGATCTTGACACACAAGAGATTTATTTTCATCATGATGTTAAGTTTGTTGAGTCCTTCACACAAATTGACCCTCCTTCAACTTCTTCTTCATCACAACCCACTAAATCTTCTTCAATTGACGATATTTTGCTCCTTGAGGAGGATTCTGATGATGGTCTTGATCCACATCCTAATCCACCCACTAGGACATGATGGGCTCGTGTTACTCTTGAGGAGGATGGTCCTCTTGTTGGTGAACCCACTAACACTCACTGTACTTGTTCTCATACTTCAAGTGTCAGTCTTTTGAGTCATGCCATTTCAGATGATTCTCAAAATTTTTCAAATGCTTCAAGTATTCCTAAGTGGGATAGTGTTATGGCTGATGACTATTCTTCTTTGATGAAGAATCATACTTGGGATCTTGTACCTCTTCCTAAGGGAATAAAGTTGGTTTGGTGTAAGTGGGTGTATCGTACCAAATATGCAATAGATGGTTCCATTGAAAAGTACAAGGCTCATCTTGTTGCAAAGGGTTTTTCTCAAGTTGAGGGAATTGACTATTCTGAGACCTTTTCTTTTGTTGCCGAGATGGATTCTATTCGTCTTGTTCTTGCTATAGTTGCATCATAGGGATGGTCAGTGTTTTAGATGGATGTGAAGAGTGATTTATTGCATGGGGATCTTCATGAAGGGATTTATATAGAGTACCCACCAAGTTTTGTGCAAGACTCTTCACTTATGATCCTACATTTTATACTCAAAGACATGGAGAGGATCTTCTCATTCTTGTACTCTATGTGGATGATTTGATTCTCATAGGGAGTTCCACTTCCATGATTTAGAGTACTCAACAAGCATTGATGGAGTGATTTGATATGACCGACCTTGGTCTTTTGCATTACTTCCTTGGTCTTCAGGTTCATCAGACTTTTGAGGGGATCTTCATTTTCCAACTGAAGTATGCTCTTTATTTTCTTCAAATTTTTGGAATGGATGATTGCAAGCCTTCCCCCACTCCTTTTTAGTCAAGTGTTGTACTATCTACTAGTTTCACTACTCCTATAGTTGATCCTACCTTGCATCGATAGTTGGTTGGCCCAATCTTTTGTACTTGACACATAGTCATCTTGATATTTCCTTTGCGGTTGGACTTGTCTTTTGATTCTCTAAGAAGTCTCATGAGAGTCATTAGAAGGTAACAAAATGTAACTTGAGATAAATTTAGGGAACTAATCATTTTGGAATTCATTATATATCAGAAGTATCTCAGATCATGGGCTTCACTAACTCAGATAGGGCTGGTGATATCAATGATTGAAATTCTACTTCTGGATTTGTCTTTTCCCTTGGTTCTAGCTCAATTGCATGGTCATGCAAGAATAAGATTGCTATTACATTATCATCGATAGAGGCTGAGTATCGAGGTGCAATTCTTGCTAGTTAGGAGCTTTTGTGGCTTTGTCATTTGATGAATGGGTTTGGATTTCCTTCCACTCAGCCCACTACTCTTTGGTGTGACAATTAGAGTGCCATCCATATTTCTTGCAACTTAGTAGAGCATTAATGTACTAAGCATATTGAGATCCACATGCACTTCATTAGGCAACTCATTTAGGAGGTGTTTTCAGCTTAGAGTATTTGCCTATAGATCAATAGGTTGTAGAAATCTTCACCAAACCTTTGGAATCGCCTCATTATCTTTAGTTGTGATCAATGGTTGGGGTGAAGGAAGTTGTCCTTGGGGGTTTTGATGAGTCCTCCTTCCTTCTTTAGTTTTCTTTGTAGCTTTTTCTCTCTTTTGTAGAGGAGTTTTCTCCCATAGGGTTTTTCTCCTTTTCTCCACTTATGAGAGTTTATTTTGTACATGGGTACCTCATCAAGCCTTGTTACTGGGACCCATATTTTGCATCATGCATTGGTTTTTCCCTCCCTAAGTTTCACTTAAGGGAAGTGTTGGTGTGAATAATGTCTTGTACCTAGTTAATTATTTATTAGGGACTTAGGGGACTTATTCACATTTTTTTTTGATACATAAGATTATGATATATTATATTTAAAAATAAACCATACAATCGTCTGGATAGCAGGAAAATCATTCACTTGAGCGAAGCCCAAAAAACTTCTACAGTCCACTACTACTAGAGCAATATCAAAGCTCAATTCATACAAAATTGTTTGAGTTCTAACCAAAAAAAAAGAAATCCATAAACTAACCTCCTAGCTTGATAGAACAAAAATTTGAATCAAGCCAAAGAAAAACATCACTTCACAAGAACCCATTTAGTTTTGCAAAGGAGTCAAACTCCACCACCTAGTCCAAGCCATCCACCACCATTAACCCTAACTTCTTTTTTAGGAACTCTGTCACCATGATCACAATCATCTTGTGTTGCATGAGCTCCATTCCTTTCAAGTCCAAAAGAAAAGGGAAGAATTTAACTACCTCATCCAAATTACATAGTAGCTTTAAATCCGTAGGATGCAGAATCCCTTTGCCAATTATTGTAGCCTTCAAAATATCCCTAAACCACCCACCAAATCCAGATGAAACAAGTGCTCCAACATCACTTTGGCCTTCGCCTTGGGCACTTTGACATCCAACAAAGAAGCTAAGAAACATGAGGAGATGTATGTGTTATCCCTCACAAACTTCTTCTGTCCAAGTTGGCCCTTCCCTAAAACCATTTTAACCACAACCATGATGAGGGGATCTTTATCAAGTAAGACGCACTTAAGCCTCTAGTCGGTTATATCCTGAAAGGTAGCTTGTCTCTCTATTTCCTACAAGGAAATAGGAGTACCCACTCCGAACGACTCCAACCTTTCGAGATAGTAATTATAAACTTGGAGTGTCCAATCAAAGCCATCCTTAGATGACTCTAGAAGCCGAAAACAACTAGACAACCCACACCCTATTTTTAACTTCTCATTAACACTGTGAACCACACTATACCAAACCACCAACTTCTTCACCCATAAATAACACCCACGACAACTAAGCCATACCAACTTCACACGAGCCAGGAATTATTTTGATGCAAGGCAATCTGTCCTTGCGCGATCGACTGTCCTACACATCTACCCCTTAAAGCTAGGCTTTCCTTGACATGAGAGCTCTTTTCCAGCTATCATCATTGAATGAACTCATTGTATATGAAGTATACCTTGTCTTACACCATCTGTTAGCTCAGCTTCATCCATTCCTACTAGCAAGGGATGCCTCATCACCTCAATCCCCTCTTAGGAGCCATATCAAATGCCATCAAAATCCCTTCGCTGATGTGGAGGACCACCCACCCAACCACCCATTGGATTTACTCCAAAATTTTATTAATCACTTTACTGTCCAAACCAATCACACCCATATTGGACAAATGATCAGCTTCCATATTCTCTTCCCTCAAAATATGATTGATCATTACTTGTTCAATGCCTTCAATCCAACCCAAGGCAACCTATAGTTTCTCCCCTGACTTCCAATTTAAAATTTTCCTTGACCGCAAGGCATTGATGACTAAAGTGGAATCCCCTTCAATTACCACCTTGCTCACTTTTAATTCTTTGCAAAGATTTAAGCCCAAGAGTAAGGCTTGAAACTCCACTGCATTGTTTGTCCCCTTAGGAAGAGTTGCCATCAACGACCCCAAAACTGCCCCATTACTGTCCCTCACAATACATCCCACACTAGAAGGTCTGGGATTACCTTTTGAAGCTCTATCAAAATTTAGTTTGACCCAACCTAGGTTAGGAGGGTTCCAAACCACCTTGTTGTGCTCTTCTGCCAACACCGCACCACCCAAACCCACAAACGTTGGGGCCTTGATGTCAAACCAGTTCCTCATTATAAAATAATCCCAAGCCGTGAAATTATGCTCTTTGGAGTTCATCCCTTCAATCCTTGCATTAAAACATTCCATGATACATGCCTCAATTTTGCATTGTAATTTGGGAATTGACATTTCCTTATCTTGAAAAATCCTCCTATTCCACTCTTTCCAAACTTCCCATAGAACTATCAAGGGACACATCAACCAAAGATCTCCAAACAAAGAGTTCCTCAAGGGTGTTGGCCATGCTACCAACCACTCGATCAATTTTTTGGGAAAGGTAGTTTTCCACTGCAATTTAGAGCACAACCAATCCCAAATAGCCTGTGTGAACTGGCAATTAAAAAGTAGACAATCCACTATTTCCTCATCACATTTGCACAATGGACACCTAGAGGGACCATAGAAAACTAGCTTTGCAAATTTGTCCCCTATCAAAACCCTACCCTGAGTCGTAGCCCAAGTAAAAATACTAGCTTTAGGGAGGCATGCCTTATTCCAACATAATTTGGTTGAAAATCTTGATTCAACATGATCTGAGGAGGCTAGAATTGCATAGCCAATATTTTTCAAATAATCCCCCTTGGTCGATGCATTCCACCAAATTTTGTCCCTGCCTTGCCTATTCAAAACTTGCCTCCCCTTCAAAATCTTCTCAAAAGCTTCTACTTCTTGGTTCTCCAAGCCCAATTGGCTAAGTGACTTCCATTGATAATATCCATCCTGGGAGCTAGACTGATCTGTAAACTCCTTACTATCACTTAACAACTATTAGATTCACTAGGATATAGATTTAATTTTAAGATTGAAACTGACATTACTTGTGAATTGAGCAAATAAACACATAAAATGTAGGAAAGTAAAGAAGTTGAAAAAATCATGCACCAAGAAAAGAGAGAAAAGATTTGATAACAGAGTTCACCAGATTCTGGCTACATCTCCGGATTTGCAAATATGTGCGATCATTGCCACTATTATGATGCAACTGCTTTTACATCACCATGGTCTTTCACTGAGTTACAATATGCTACCAAGGAAGATTATTGCACTTCAAGCTCTTCCTGCTTCCACATTGCAATGATAGGATCTATCTGGCAACATGTTCGTGCCTAACTCCTTCATCACCTTTACAATGCTAAGCAATAAAACTACAACTCACTCTCTCTCAATAAGATTACATGAATACAATACATGAGGCATCAAGCCTTTACAATTGACTTAGAAGTCGTACAATACCCTCTTCAAAGAATCAATGAGTTTCTATCGCTTCCTATTCTTCTAAGAGACTATTCATAATTATCTCAAAAGACTCACTAAGTTTTTATCTCTCCATTTCCTCACAAGAGACCACTTAGCTCACAAAACTCTCAAAACCTTTGAATTTTTGAATGAAAAAATCACACTCCTACCCCCCTTTTGTACATAATTTTGGCTAAAAAGACCAAAAACCACCATAATAAATAAAATAACAAATTAGCAACAAATACCCTTTGTTTACAAAAAAATAATAACCCTTTCAAAACCCTTTTTTAATTTGTTTATAATGCCCTTGTCATTTCTCCATTTACGGGCCACTATATTGTTTTGGGTATTTGTTTTTATTCGTTTATTTAATAACCATTTGGGATTATTCATTTATTAAAGGGGTTAATCTTTGTTTTTTTTAATTTTATGAGATTTTGTTTTAATCCCACCAAATCCACTAATCCTACAAAATCTGATCCCACCAAATCCTCTTGGGATCCCACAAAATCCGATCTCACCAAATGGATTTTTGTGAGATAAAATAAGCCTCCACACTTTATTTTCTCAAAAATAAAGCATGGTACATGAATTTTTGTGCAATTTTTTCCACATCACCTGCAATTCCACGTCGCCATCTAGTCAATTGCCATGTCACATGCTGACATCATCATTTAACTAAAACTTTGACTTGCTCTATTTTGCTCATACAGACTCCATTTTCCGCAAAACAAGTTGTATCGGGTTCATCTTTGCAAACTCTATGCATTGATGTTGGTTCCAGAAGATTTTGAGTTGGTTGAATTTTGAGGTCTTCAAGATCCACCTAGATCACATACGATATTTCTAAGTAGTCCTAAAGTTTGTCACCCCAAACCTATTTTTCCTTTTCTTTTACCCAAGCAAGAGAAGGATCCTCTGCAAGGATGGGGAAACCTTCCCATGAGTCTTCCCAAAAAAGATCCTCTTCTCCATCTTTTACCTCCCAGTTTAAATAATCCATAATGAGATCCCTAACATTCTTAATGAAGTTCCAAATGTGAGAGCCATTTGGAAGAGATTTAGCCTTCAAAAAATAGTTTTCTTCGTTATCCAGATATTTGGCTCTAACAATTTTAACCCACTTTAGTTTCAGATAGGAGTGAATAGTCTAGGCCAATTTTTCCCCAAGCGCCTTATTTTGCAGAAGCAAAATTTTCAATCTCGCACCATCTTCTTCTCTTCATTCACACACTTTTTGCCACTTGATTAGAGGAAACTTTTTCTAATCCCCACTTCCATTTCAAAAGAAATATTTCATTAATATGTTAATTGATTTGTTGGATCCCACCGACAATTGAAGACATGAAATCATGTAAATGGGAAGGGCCGCAATGACTGATTTTAATAGTGTTAATCTACCAGCCCAAGAGAGCCAATGACTTTTCCATGTAGA